>JADRCD010220654.1:0-32736 GCA_019843815.1 Montemys delectorum | reverse complement strand
CATGATCATGTTGCAAGTTGGGGAGGAAAGGGTTTATTGAGCTTACTTCCACATTGCTGTTGTTCACCAGAGGAAGTCAGGACTGGAACTCAAGCAGGTCAGGAAGCAGGAGCTGATGCAGAGGCCATGGAGGGATGTTTCTTACTTGCTTGCTTTCCCTGGCTTGCTCAGCCTGCTCTCTTATAGAACTCAAGACTTCCAGCCCAGGGATGGCACCAGCCACAAGGGGCCCTACCCCCTTGATCACTAATTGAGAAAATGCCCCACAGCTGGATCTCATGGAGGCACTTTCCCAACTGAAGCTCCCTTCTCTGTGATAACTCCAGCCTGTGTCAAGTTGACACACAAATCTAGCCAGTACAATTGACTCCTTGTCAACTTGACAAACAAACACAGAACTATTAAGCCTCAACTCTTATGTTCTTATTCATCCCCAAGATCTAAAGTCCCACAGTCTTTACATATTAAAAGTTCAATCAATTTAAAAGGTCCAATATCTTTTAAAATTCAAAGTCTCTTAACTGTGGGCTCCACTAAAATACATTTTTCCTTCAAGAGGGAAAAATATCAGGGCACAGTCACAATCAAAAGCAAAACTACTATTTAGGATCCAACTCATGATCTTCTGGGCTAGCAATTAAGAGCCAAGCTACCTCTCAAGATGTTTTGATTGACATGTATTAAGAAATGCCAGCCTTTTCTGGTGAAGCTCTTAGAAAAAGGGACTTTAATAGCACTTTTCTGAAAACTGTACATACTTAGGTAGAAGACCTCAATTATAATAATAAAATTTTTAAAATAGCAGTTTTCTTTTTCTCAAGTCCATACTTTAGTTTTTACATTTTATGTGATGTTTATTTACTTTTAAAATTTTTATTAGAAATTTCATACAATATGTATTGATTATATTCTTTACCTTTCCACAACATCTCAAATCCTCCCTATTTTCCTACTCACCCAATTACATATTTTCTTGCTCTTTCTCTTTCTCTTTCTCTTTCTCTCTCTCTCTCTCTCAAAACAACCAAGAAAAGCAACATATAAAAACTACAAAATGAAAATAAGCTAAAGGGAGGGAAGAAAGAAAGAAAGAAAGAAAGAAAGAAAGAAAGGAAGGAAGGAAGGGAGAGAAGGAAGAACAAAGAAAGGAAGGAAGGAAGACAACAAAAGAATAGAAGAAAATCAGTAAGAACAAAAATGGATAGGGGTGGGCACACATATAAAACCGTGGAATCTATTTTGTGGTTGTCAGCCCTGGGCATGGGGCATGACATGGAGTATGGTTGATGCAATTAATGACCCTCCACTGGAAAAAACTGATTTTCGTTTTTCCAGAAGATACCAATTACAATTGTTTGTTCTTGTTTTTGTTGTTATTGCCATCTCATTTATTTGATATTAAATAAGAGATTTTAAGAGCACTTTTTCCATAAGCTGGGATTTCATACACTAATTGTTCTGATGTGATAGGGTCACTTTTTCTACTTTGGATAACTTCTGAATTCATGTTTTTCTACCAACTTATTTGTATGCTTTCTATATCTTTATGTTTAAGATCATATTTGAAGTAACAAATGGTATCGTTTACTACTGTATTATATTTTTACATTTACTTTTGGCATTCCATGATAATGAAGGATTTCTCCTCAATCACTAACAAAATGAGCCATCCTAACTATAAACACTGGTACTTTAAATGTACCCTCTTCATATTTGCTTCCATTAATTATGCTTTTCTGATTCTACAATATTGTAACTTTTGATTCTTAAATATTCTTTATTATTTTAAATAGAAATTTGAATTTTAGATACATCAATCATTAATGAGAATATTGTAAAAATAATTTCATTTTACACTGATCAGTACTTTGACATTAGAATGCTTTAAAGTCTTCTTTTATTGTATTATCTACTTGTTCTTTAATAATTCTTGAGATTTATATAACATAACCCATTTTGATGGCTTTATTTTCTTGATGATAATTAACCTAGAATTTAACATAGAGCTATGCAGTTTTTCAAATGTCTTTATTTGTCTCTGATAGCATTAACTTATAGAAATCTCTATATTTTAATGCACTTCTACAGCTAAATAAATATTCAGTTTTGTTTGCCTTGAATTACTTTAATGTTAGGTTTATTATTATAGGGGTATTTGAGGGAATATTATTGAAGGTTGGTAGTTACTTTGGCTATGTAAAAATCTTATTTTATTATTTTCTAATTTTATTATTTACTCCTCTCAGTTTCAATACTATTCCTTCTAAAGTAAAGCATTCATTTATTTCACAAGATACTTTGGAGGTTTTCTCTGTATTTTTTGTTTTATGAAATTTTCATTGTAATGAATGATTAAAATATGCTTTGTGGTTTTCTTCATCTTTTCCATCTTTTAGAAATTAATTTTTCTCCTTCCTTTTTATGACTTAAGGCACATTAGAAATAAATGTATTTTTTTTAATGTTTTACTTTTATTTTAAAACTCTCTGTACATTTTAATGCATCCTTCTGTTTCTTCAACCTATAATTTATTTTATACATTTCATTACTAGTTTTGTTTTCTATGCAAAAGGTGGCTAAGTCCTGATCTGGATGGTAATCACCCTATTCAGATCTGGAAGCTCATGTTCCCTAGTTTCACAAAGGATCAGTTCTCCATGCACACCTGCTCCCAATCCCCAGACCCACACAGACTAATTAGCCTCTCATTCCATGGCATTTGCACTTGGCTTCATTTTTTTCCAAAGTGACAGAAAAATGTTCAAAAGATAAACCAACCAAGTGACTGAGTAATTAGTTTCATAGTTTTATTTGAAAACTAGTTTCTTCTAGAACAAAAACAAAATCAGCCCTGAAGGCAAATTGATTTACTGCTCAAGAGGGCAGAAATTTTTGGAAACTGTAAAACTCTTTGCCTTTGCCTACTTTTAAAAGTCCTACCTTTTAGTAACAGATGCCTTGTCTACTTAGATCATGATGAATTCTTTCCATGACACTCTGTCATACTCTTCTACATAATTGGGCTTAAAGATTTCCTAAAGGAGCTGAGACTTTTATTTTCTGAGTGAGTCTACACCTTGTAAGAGCATGTCAATAATTCCCATCAGTACTTTAATCATTTTTATGAGATGCTAATAAAAAAAAGAAAGGAAATCTAAATGCAGGTATATTTAAATTTCTTTGAGCATGGAAAGATCTACATTCTCCAGATATGACTATATATCATTTTATTACAGCTTATACATATTTATAATGGTAATATACTATCAGTCATTTTCATTTCTCCTTCATTTTCATTAGTTTATTTAAGTTTATCACTCTGTGTGTGTGTGTGTGTGTGTGTGTGTGTGTGTGTAAGTAATAGAGTAATAGGGGGGTATGCATATGTGACATAGCCCATATGTAGAGGTCAGAGGGCAACTTAATTAAGTTGTTTATTTTCTTTCCTCCCACCTTGGAATCCAGAGATAAAACCAAAGTTTAACAAGTTTCCTATCTTCTAAGCCATCTCAATGGTCCCTCCTGTATTTGTGTGTGTGTATATGTGTATGTGTGTGTATGTTGTATGTTGTGTGAATGTGTTTCTTTCTTCTTAATTACAGTATAAGATATTAGAAAATTAATAAGCCAAAAGAAGTTGGATCTTCAGAATATAAGACAAAATCGTGAATATAAGTCACGAAAGTAACTCTTGCCTGTGATGAGTAACCAAAGAAAAACATTGTAAAACATTAAAGCATTAGGAAACAGGAAAATTCAATGACTAAATATTAACATCAGTGATAAAAGTAACCTAAAGCATTTTAATTCTAAATATTCTGTTTTTAAAACTTAGTTCTAGTTAAAGTAATAGACTTCTCTCTCTCTGTCTCTCTGCCTCTCTCTTTTTCTCATATATACATATGTATATATGAGATATACCTATACATAACTTCATAAAAACTGTTGATACAGAACATATAGTTCTAAATTTCACCTCCTAGAACTTACAAACAACCCTTCTATTGTTAGTAGAGGAGGGAATTTTCTCCGCTACCTGGGATATTTAAAGAGCAGTAGACAGTTCTGAGTTGTGTTGCTATAGAGACATATACAATAGTTTGGTGTTTGGACACTACAGTGAAACTAGGAGAAAAGATAGAAGTGTACCTAAAAATAAGTATCATCTACTTGAAAAGGTTTGTTTAATGTATTTTGACATCCAAGGCTTTGTTGAACAGTGATGCTTACTGACTACAAATCAGTGGTACAGAAATAATCATGGGATGCTATTTTCTCTCACTGTCAATAATGGATGCTTCTATTTTGTATTTTATTTCCTATTTGTACCTGTATTTTTATTTTTATTCACAAAGAGGTTATTTTCTCTAAAATGTAGACATGACGTAGTTTCTGTGTAAACATATTTGAAAAAAGTCTTAAAAGTGACTTCAGTAAAGCTTTGAATTTGGCAGAGACTCAACAGCAGACAGGGAAGTGTGTAAAGTTTCCAGACATTGAAAGGGAAAGCCTTGAATAGTCACCTATTGTAGGACTGTATGGATGGAAAAAGCTGATAGGCTACCCAGAGAGGGAGATGAGGTGAGAGATTATTGGCGCATGTTGATATTTTAGGATTAGTGTTGTTAGAAGGGGAGCCAACACACATGCTCTCCTCACATTCACACAACAAAAGATTATCACTGTTAACTTTTTATCCTAAGATGAATGTAATATCGAAATTATCTGAGCAGTTATTTTTATAAAAGAATACACTGGGAATTAAAAATGTTCTACAATGAAACATGCACTTGAAAGCTTGAGCAGGTATTTTTATACAGTTTACATAATCCATGTAAATTTATTGTTATTAATGAGTGAAGGGTACAGTTAGTGAACAGGCTGCAACATGCAAATGTGTATTTGTAATATAAGTAGGCACCTATTAATCAATTACATTTGAGTAAGCAAGCATGTAAGCATCAAGTGTCAAGTGAGTGTCAAGTAAGCATGAAGTTTAATGTTCAAGCCAAATAGTTGTATGGAAGTTAATTAGGTTGAAATTAGTTCAGATCAAGTTTCAAAAGAATTTTGGGCATTAGCTAATATGCTTACAGTAACAGCCCATGCACCTCCTAACTAGTTATATAATTACTGCTTTTTTAGACTGCTTTTACTTTCTGAAAACAACTCTTATTGCTTCTTTTTTTCATTATTTTAGTTATTTTCTTTATTTACATGTCATATAATATCTCTTTTCTCAGTTTTCCCTCTGGAAAAAAAAGAAATAAAATAAAAATAAAACAACAACAACAAACTCCTGTTCCCTCCCCCTCCCCCTGCTCACCAACCTACGCTTTCCTGCTTCCTGGTCCTGGCATTTCCCTACACTGGGGCATAGAACCTTCACAGGGCCAAGGGCCTTTCCTCCCATTGATGACCGACTTCACCATCCTCTGCTACATATGCTGCTGGAGCCATCAGTCTCACAATGTGTACTCTTTGGTTGGTTGTTTAGTCCGTGGGAACTCTGAGGGTACTAGTTAGTTCATATTGTTTGTCCTAAGGGGTTGTATATCCTTCAGCTCCTTGCGTCCTTACTCTAGCACCTTCATTGGAGACCCTGTCCTCAGTCCAATGGATGGCTGTAAGCCTCTACTTCTGTATTACTCAGGTACTGTCAGAGCCTCTCAGGAGACAGCTATATCAGGCTCCTGTCAGTCAGCACTTGCTGGCATACACAATAGTGTCTGGATTTGATGATTGAATATGGGAAGGATTCGCAGGTGGAGCAGTCTCTGGATTGTCCTTCCTTGAGCCTCTATGGAACTCTTATTACTTATAATGAATACAATATGTTGAAGAGCAACTCCTACATAACTAAGTACACACAAGCTAAGCCAGAACTTTTAAGAACCATTTCAAGATTCCACGTTATACACGCTAGAGCAATCTGCTTCCAAGGGTTGGGATTTACTCCATAACTGACTGGTCTTCTTGTCTTCCTATAAGAATTTATTTATTGCATTTTAAATTCATTCCTTGAAATTTTGTATATATGTATTATACATCTTGAAATAGCTGTGTACTTCTCTCCTCTAGGTTCTCTTAAGACTCCAGAACACATCTTTTTCCAAATTTCCTGAACTTTCTTTTATACTTTTGTATAATATACTGACTGAGTCTAATGAGTGCTTCTTGTATGCAAATACTATGGAGCCAACCACTGGGGCATGAAGAACCTACCAGAGGACATACCTCTAACAAAAATAGTGACTCATTATGATACTTACCTTTTCAACAAGATATATCCCCTAGTGCAATACTGGTATGACTGTTACCAGAGTATTTTGATGATTTCTGATCAGATTTGAGGCCCACTTCATAAAAGGGAATGCATACCTGGTATGTTAAACAGTTAGGGAGGTCATAGGCCCTGGTAACCTATAGCAGTAGTTTTGCTAAAAGGTCAAATCACCTAGCATTCATTTCTAAAAGAAATCCAGTAATTCCTCACTTAAACAGCCTCAAAGGATATCCCACTTTCAGCATCCCCAGGCTTACTTCCTCCAAATAGGGATTACTCAAAGATTTCTCTATCAACTTCTAAAAGTTTCACACTTCTCTACGTGAGGTCTCAAACCCAGGAAAAGTACCTTACTCAAAACCTGTATGTAACTCCTCCCAGAACTTTTTCCAAGCCTCCTGTACTGGTTGGTTTGGTCTGTCAACTTGACACAAGATGGAAACATTACAGAGAAAGGAGCTTCAGTTAAAGAAATGCTTCCATGAGATCCAGCTGTAAGGCATTTTCTCAATTAGTGATGAAGTGGGGAGGGACTATTTATTGTGCATGGTGCCATCCATGGGTTGGTAGTCCTCCTATGAGGCTACAAACCCCTTTAACCCCTTGGGTTTTTTTTCTAGCTTCTCAACTGTGGACCTTGTGCTCAGTCCAATGGATAGTTGTGGGCACTCACTTCTGTATTTGTCAGGCACTGGCAGAACCTCTCAGGAGACAGCTATATCAGGCTCCTGTCAATAAGCACTTGTTGGTATCCGTAATAGTGTCTGGGTTTGGTAATTGTTTATGGGATGGATCCTTAGGTGGGACAGTCACTGGATGGCCTTTCCTTCAGTTTATGTCCCCAACTTTGTCTCTGTATTAGCTACCATGGGTATTTTGATCGTGCTTCTAAGAAGGGAAAAAGTATCCACACTGTATTCTTCCTTCTGAGCTTCATGTGGTCTGTGAGTTCTATCTTGAGTATTCTAAACTTGTGGGATAATTTCCACTTATCAGTGAGTGCATGCCATGTGTGTGCTTTTGTGATTGGGTTACCTCACTCAGGATAATATTTTCTAGTTCCATCCATTTGCCTAAGAACTTCATGAATTCAACATTTTTTTTATTAGATATTTTCTTTATTTACATGTAAATTTTCCCTTTCCCAGGTTCCCCTCCAAAAAACAAACAAACAAAAACAACAAGAACAAACCCCTTTTGCGTCCCCCCTCCCCATGCCTGCCACCCCACCCTCTCCCACTTATTGGCCCTGGCATTCCCCTACACTGGGGCACAAAACCTTCACAAGGCCGAGGTCCTTTCCTCCTATTGATGATCGAATTTGCAATCTTCTACTATACACATGCTGCCAGAACATTCAGTCCCACCCTGTATAGTCCTTGATTGGTGGTTGGGTCCCTGGGAGCTCTGAGGGTACTAGTTAATAATTGTTATTCATCCTAAGGAGCTGTAAATCCTTCAGCTCCATAGAACCTTTCTCTAACTCCTTCATTGGGGACCGTGTACTCAGTTCAATTTTTTTTAATAGCTGAGTAATACTCCATTGTGTAAATGTACTACATTTTCTTTATCCATTCCTCTGTTGAAGGACATCTGGGTTCTTTCCAGATTCTGGCTATTATAAGTAAGGCTGCTATGAACATAGTGGAGCATGTGTCCTTATATGTTGGAGCATCTTCTGAGTATATGCCCAGTAGTGGTATAGCTGGGTCCTCTGGTAGTACTATGTCAAATATTCTGAGAAACTGTCAGACTGATTTCCAGAGTGGTGAACAAGCTTGTAATCCCACCAGCAATGAAGACGTGGTCTTCTTTCTCCACAACCTCTCCAGCAACTGCTGTCACCTGAGTTTTTGATCCTAGCCATTCTGACTGATGTGAGGTGGAATCTCAGGGTTGTTTTGATCTGCAGTTCCCTGATGAATAAGGATGTTGAACATTTCTTTAGGTGCTTCTCAGCCATTCGGTATTCCTCAGTTGAGAAATGTTTGTTTAGCTCTGTACCCCATTTTTTAAATGGGTCATTTGATTCTCTGGAGTCTAACTTCTTGAGTTCTTTGTATATATTGTATATTAGCCCTCTATCCATTGTTTCATATGTTTGTGGATATTGTGGCTTCATTTTCATTAAACTCTAAAAAAGACTTTAATTTCTTTATTTCTTCCTTGACCAAGTTATCATTGAGTATTGTTCAGTTCCCATGTGTATGTGGGCTTTCTGTAGTTTATGTTTTTACTGAAGATAGGCTTTAGTCCGTGGTGATCTGATGGGATACGTGAGATAATTTCAATCTTCTTATATCTGTTGTGGCCTGTTTTGTGAGGTTAATTTTGGAGAAGGTGCCATGACATACTGAGAAGGTATAGTCTTTTATGATAAAATGTTCTATAGATATCTGTTAAATACATTTGGTTCATAACTTCTGTTAGTTTCACTGTGTCTTCGTTCTGTTTCCACAATCTGTCCATTGCTAAAAGTTGAGTGTAGAAGTCTCCCACTATTATTGTGTGTGGTGCAATGTGTCCTTTGAGCTTTAGCAAAGTTTGTTTTATGAATGTGGGTGCCCTTGCATTTGGAGCATAGATGTTCACAATTGAGAGTTCATTTCAGTAGATTTTACCTTTGATGAGTATGAAGTGTCCCTCCCCATCTTTTTTGATAACTTTAAGTTGAAATTAGATTTTATTCAATGTTATAATGGCTCCTCCAGCTTGTTTCTTAGGATCATTTGCTTGGAAAAAATGTCAAGCCTTTTACTCTGAGGTAGTGTCTGTCTTTGTCACTGTGATGGGTTTTCTGTATGCAGCAAAATGTTGGGTCCTGTTTACATAACCAGTCTGTTAGTTTATGTCTTTTTATTGGGGAATTGAGTCCATTGATATTAAGAGATATTAAGGAAAAGTGATTGTTGCTTCCTGTTATTTTTGTTTTTAGAGATAGAATTATGTTTATGTGGCGATCTTCTTTTTGGTGTGTTAAAAGATGATTATTTTCTTGCTTTTTCTAGATTGTAGTTTCCCTCCTGGTGTTGGAGTTTTCCTTTTATTATACTTTGAAGGGCTGGATTTGTGGAAAGATTGTGTAAATTTGATTTTGTCATGGAATACCTTGGTTTCTCCATCTGTGGTAATTGAGAGTTTTGCTGGGTGTAGTAGCCTGGGCTGGCATTTGTGTTCTCCTAGGGCCTGTATGACATCAGCCCAGGATCTTCTAGCTTTCATAGTCTCTGATGAGAAGTCTGGTGTAATTCTGATAGGTCTTCCTTTACATGTTTCTTGACCTTTTTCCCTTACTGCTTTTAAAATTCTTCCTTTGTTTTGTGCATTTGTTGTTTTGATTATTATGTGATGGGAGGAATTTATTTTCTGGTCCAATTTATTTGGAGTTCTGTAGGCTTCTTGTATGTTCATGGGTATTTCTTTATGTTAGGAATGTTTTCTTCTATAACTTTGTTGAAGTATAATTTTGTTATATTTACTGGCCCTTTAAGTTGGGAATCTTTACTCTTTTCTATACCTATTATCCTTAAGTTTGGTCTTCTCATTGTGTCCTGGATTTCTGGATGTTTTGGGTTAGGAGCATTTGCATCTTGCATTTTCTTTGACTGTGGTATTAATGTTTTCTATGGTGTCTTCTGCCCCTGAGATTCTCTCTTCTGTCTCTTATATTCTGTTGGTGGTACTCTCATTTATAACTTCTGACTTCTTTCCTAGGTTTTCTACCTTTGGAGTTGTCTCCCCTTGCATTTTCTTTGTTTCTACTTCCATTTTTAGATCCTGGATGGTTTTGTTCAATTCCTTCACCTGTTTGGCTGTGTTTTCTTGTAATTCTTTAAGGATTTTTGTGTTTCCTCTTTAAGTGTTTCTACCTATTTACTTGTGTTCTCCAGTCATTCTTTAAGGGATTTTCATGTTTCCTCTTTAAGGTCTTCTATTTGTTTTTCTGTATTGTCCTGTATTTCTTTAAGGGAGTTATGTCCTTCTTAAAGTCCTCTACCAGCATCTTGAGATGTGATTTTTAAATCCAAATCTTGCTTTTCTGATGTGTTGGGGTATCCAGTACTTGCTGTTGTGGGAGAACTGGGTTCTGATGAAACCATGTAGCCTTGGTTTCTATTGGTAATGTTCTTGCACTTGCCTTTTGCTATCTTGTTATCTCTGGTTTTAGTTGGTCTTGCTTTCTCTAGCATGAGCTCATCCCTCTTATGGGCCTATAAACCTGTGTCAGCACTCCTCGGAGACCAACTCTCTCCTGGCACAAACTGCACAGAGGGCTTTGGAACAGCCCCAGCTCCTGGGTGCAGATGGAGGCAGGAAGGACCCTGTTCCAGCTGCTCTTACAGTCTGTGTTTTCTTTATTGCTCCTGTTTCCATTATCAGATTTTGAACTGTTTTATTCTTTTCGTTCACCTGTTTAATTGTAATTTTATTTCTTGAAGGGATATGTTTCCTCCTTAAAGAACTCTCCCTGTTTGATTGTGCTTTCCTTTGTTTCTTTAAAGGATTTATTCATTTCCTTTTTAAAGGATTCTATCATCATTATATGATTGGATTTAAGGTCATTTTCTTGTGCTTCAGTTATGTTAGGATATCGATGGCTTGCTATAGTAGGGTAGTTGAGTTCTAAAGGTGTCATAGTGCCCTGGCCTTTTTTTTTTTTTTTTTTTTTTTGACTGTGTTCTTTGAGGATCTTTAGCCATCTGAATGTCTTTGGCCTTTGTATGCTCCTGTTGTGGTAGGTGGGGACTTAACCTGGTGTGTCAGTCCTCTAATGAGTATCCTGGGTTGTATGGTTCTCGATCAGCAGGCTTAATGAAAGCTAGTGGTGAGTTGGTAGGAAAATGGAGTCCAGTAGGAATAGCAAACTGTTCAGGGAAATTTGCCGTACCCTAGAAGTCTCAGCAGGCAGGGAAGATGGGTTGCAGAACAAAATCTAACCATTATTATTATGGATCCATGGGTCTGATGAACAGGTGGAGTGGTGGTAGAAGAATGAATGTCCACTGCGGACTGCAGATTGCTTACAGCAGCACTGGGTGCCCTAGAGGAATGCAACAAATTTTAAAGTTTCTTGGTAGTATGAATAGGTGTACCTATTATTCTGCAAACTGAATAACATACAATTTCAGGGTGATTCAATTAACTACACTCTTATACAGCTAACTATATCAATTTTGTTTCAGATATTGGAAAAATGTTTTGAGCAAATAATAGTGTTACTTATTGACAGTCATTTTTGTACATTTATCAATTTATTATATATGTATATGTATGTGTGTGTGGTGTATTACATATACATTTGTACATGGTGCATACCTGCTGGCTATTTCCAAGAATCAGTTCTCTGCCTCTACCCTGTAGGTTCTAAGGCTCAAACTCAGATTGTCTGGCTTGGCAGCACATGCTTTTACTCTGTAAGTCATCTTGCTGGTCCATCTCATAGTCTATATCTGCCACTTTAGAAACTCTAATAAATAAAATATTTAATCAGTTTATAAGTTTTACATTATAAAATAAGAGTTCTACAAACAAAAGTATAAAATGCAATTTACAACAGGAGAGATAAGCATTAAAATTTTAAAAAATGGTACATTAGTGATCGTGAAGACAAAGCACAACACAAACTACTCCATCAAGTGAGAAAGGACATTCCTGTTAGGAAGAGACTGTGTGTCCCCTCTGGCACAGGTTTACTTTAAAAAGAGGATCAACAAATCCTCTACTTGAGGGTCAGGATGTTTAGAATGATGGGAAAGGAACTCCTTGGATCAGACACTGCCCAGGTTAAGAGTGAAGGAAAGAATGGGAAAAAAAATCTTTCTAAGGAAGAAAAGCACTAGAAAATTCAAAGCAGCCTCTGTATAGGATTTTTTATTTTAATGAAGTAAAGTTATTAGCTAAACAAGGCTAGAAGCAGAGAGCCTAATTAGGATTCTATTTTCTAGTCTAAGCAAGAGCTAATGATTCTTTGAGTGGGTTGATGAAGATAAAGGCATGTTTCTGTATTTCAAACACCTACTCACTGGAATATAGGGGTGCTAAAAGAGCACCAGGAATCAAATATAATTCAATAGTATTCTGCTTGTTATATGATTTACCTTTAAAATTTCCTTAAATTCCTCAATTCACCTCAAATAACCTCATTTTTTTTTTGGTAACTGTTAATAGGAAATTTATTTATAACATCCACAGGAATGTCCTGAGCTAAAGAATTCATTGTTAATTAGGTCAACATGCAACACTGTGTAGAGTAGAATGGCATCCACCAGGAGGAATAATAAAGTGCTGACAAATCTGTTACAGTATTGATGTCCTTGAAGAAATGTTAATTCCATAAGGTCAGTCATTTGAGTGAAAGATAGTATAAACCTCCTTGGAAAAAGTCCTCAGAGAGATGGATCAGGGCTTGGTTACCATTTGCAGAAAGGGGATAGTTAAGAGGACCTGTTAGTGTTGACAGGGTTATCATCAAAGAACTGGGTTATTTGTAAAGAAGACCTGTTAGTGCTTACAGGGTTATCAAAGAATTGGGGGATGAATAGGCTCTTGACTGTGATGGTGAAGGCAAACTTATGATAACACAATAAAAACACTGAGATTTGTATTATAAGGAATATATAGTTTACATATCCTTCACACAGAGAATGTCTGAACCATTCTTCAATAAAGAGTTGCAAGGAAAATAATGAAAAACTTTAATAAAACTATTTAAAAATTGTTTGTGAGTCTAAGGCTAGTGAGATGACTCATTGGGTAAATGCACTTATTGTTAAGTATGATGACCTAAGCTTTATCTTAGAATACATATGGTAAAAGTAGAGTCTGGTGAGCATTGTCTTCTGACCTTCATACATATGACATGTGACATGTTCACATGAACACCCACACACTTAATACATATACACAAAATAAAGGCAATAAAATATTTTAATATATCAAGCCACTTCTAAATGTCATACAAATTATTATTGCTCCTTTTTTATAGTGTGAAATAAGAATTTGTGTTTTACAGGCCATCTTAACATTTTACAGTTCAGGGTTTTCTCAAAGGCTCTTTCAGAAGTATTTATTACAGAGCTGGCTGGCAGAGGATATAGATCAGTAGTAGAGAGTTTTCCTAGACACCTCAAGGCCCTGGATTCTATGCTAAGAATAACAAATATAAATAAAAACATGTAAAAATAAAAAAGACAGGATAGGGTTCACAGAGAAAAAGAGTTCATGCTTTATATTCTATAATTTTATAGGTCACACATTTTTATGAATGGTTAAAGAAGAGTCACTGTGATAAATGTAGAGCTTCATAATGAGATTGTAGTTTCACTGACTTGTGCCAAGAATTCATTAAATCCCAACTGTTAATTTAAAACTGCATCTTAGACTGTCTATTAAGCTTGTCTTAAAACTAAAACATCTTGATATTCTACTGTTTGATTTTGGTTATTCAAATATAAATTATCATCCATCTATTAAATGGACATGTTGTATTTCTTTGGACCTGCTGCAAACATCTAAATGGGCAAGTGACTTTGCATTCCTAAAATCAATGACCATTAATAAATAGAGTTGCACGCTTATTGCACCGGTTTCTCTTCTGTGGATTGAACTAACTGCAGATGTCAAAACATTGGGGAAAAAAAGAAGGGAAATTGTAATCAGGATATATTAGATAAGGCAAAAATTCTATTTTCAATAAATTGAGAGCAAAAAAATTAAATATTTCTATATTTAGTATAAAAATAGATAATCATATGTTTTAAGTTGAATATTTTTGCCCAAATTAATGATGCAGTATTAGATAACTAATACAAACCATGTCCTCACATAAGAACAGTCTCAGCCTGGCATCCTAGAAGTGAACAAAACTCATATTTGCTCTACAGGAATTGCCAAACAGACTATTGTTTTAGAAGTCTGCATTGTGTGATTGTCCTTATTTAAATATTTAAAATCAAAGTCAACCAGCCTGTCCTTGGCCTGAATTTCACTTTTAGTTTTACCTCTTTGCACTGCTGTGGAACGATTTTAATAGAAGAAAATGAATAAAAATTCACAAAATGTCCAATACTATTGTCCAGGTCAAAGGATTCTCTGAGTGACAAAGTGGAACCCAGAGAGGTTAATGGACTTAGAAATTACTGATTGACTGTTCATTAAACAATGAAGGCTGGAAAGAATCAGAATAGGTTTTTTTCCAATCTCCTTTTATCAGGGCTGTTTATTCTTCTGTTATGAAAATGTGGTTCTGAATATTGGATACCTTTTAAACACTCCTAAAGAGGATGTTAGCTAGACACATGTATTTAATCCCAGAAAACAGGAGGCAGAGGCAGGATGGCATTTGTGAGTTCCATGTTGGCATAGTCTACATAGAGAATTCCATATCAGCTCAGGTTTCATAGTGAGATCCTGTCTCAAAGAAGATAATCCTTATAAATCAACTCAAACAATATAGGGAGCAAACCTTAGTAAGGGAACATCAGATGGTCTGCTAGAATGAATCAACAGAAGTAACAGAAATGCATGTATCTCCATCTAAGTTGCAGCCATGATCAACAGACAATAAACAGTAAAAGAACACACACTGTAATGAATTCCATTCTAGTAATTTATAAGTCTGCCGATATGAATTTTGTTGCTACACAAGAAAGGAAGCCTGCATTCAAATTAAATTCAAATTTGAGATCTTATGAACTGTCCTTTATAGCTAGCTCATTCCTTAAAAACTCATTTGCTTCCCAAAGCAGAACTAGTGAATTCCTTGGAGGAATATGAGAAATTGAAGATATCATGACATCAACTGCTATAATCAGTTATAGTCTGCAGACTCAGTTTTGTACAGTAAGAAAATGCATATTACCTCACTTTCAGGTTCTCCAATCTCAAAATATCTTTGTAACATTTTATTGTTTTAAAAAATGTGTTTACTTAATTTTATGTGTGTGTCTATTTGCTTGCATGTATGTTTGTATACTACATGTGTGCCTGGTGTCTGAGGAGGCCAGAAGAAGGCATCAGATCTCTGTTAACGGAGTTGTTGATGTTTGTGAAGTCCTATGTGGCTGCTTCAATGTTCCCCTTCAAAATCAAATTTCCTTAACTGATGAGCCATTTCTCCAGCACCAAGTGTTTACTTATTTATGGGTGATAAGAGACTTATGGACAGAAAATATGCAAAATTACATATCAATCCACTATAAAACATAGTCATAACATTTTACAAGCCTGTATTTGTTAGATGAATTATAATTTCTGTAATCCATTATATTATTTCATGTTAGTGTTTTACTAAATAGTTCCACCATACAAGACAATCTGCTATTATAGTATAATGACTTTGTCTGTATAGAAAATCTTTCTATCTATTCCCTTGGCTTCTGAGTACTCTGCAGCATCCCAGCTACTCTGAGCAGCATTCTGTTAATGCACACAGCTCTATTTTCTGGCCACCTGGCTGCCAGCCTTCACCAATCCTGCAGCACCAGGGACAGAAAAGTAAAATTTCTACCCTGTCACCCACAATCCACTGCCCTCCTTGCTTCCTGGGGCACATTCACCTGCTAGGCAACTTGTACTCACCCCTGAATTCCATTGCTTAGTCCAAGGCTGCTAACCAGAGACCTGCTGTACCAGGAACATCCTGCTGAGGCCTGCCTTTCCAGTACCTGCTACAACAGGAACATTCAGAGCAATCAAGATGGATAAAGGTCCTTGAAATAACACAATAAACAAAAGCCAGAGCAATACTGCAACTTCAGAGCAGTGCTATCATACTACAGCAAACCATGGATATCGTAACACAAATGAAACATAAGAAAATGACTTTAAATCCAAGCTCATAAAGATGGTAGATGCCTTTAAAGAGGAAATGAATAAATTTCTTAAAGAACTACAGGAAAGTAAAATCAAACAGGTAGAGATCTTTAAAGAAGAAATGAAAAAAATTCCTTAAAGTAATACAGAAAAATACAATAAACAGGTGAAGGAAATGAATAAAACTGTCTACGACATGGTAATAGAAATAAAAGCAGTGCAGAAAACACAAACTGATAGAATCCTGGAGATGGAAAACACAGGGAAACAGGAACAACAGGAACAACAGGAACAACAAATGCAAGCATCACTAACAATATACAGGAGATGGAAGAGAGAATATCAGGTTTAGAAGATACAACAGAAGAAATTGATACATCATTTAGAGAAAATTGTTAAGTCTAAAAATTTCCTGACATAAAGCATCCAAGAAATCTGGGATACTATGAAAAGACTTAATTTAAGAATAACAGGAACAGAAAAAAAAAAAAAAAAAAAAAAAGAAGAGCCCCAGGTCCAAGCACCAGAGAATATGTTCAACAACATCATAGAAGAAAAAGTTTCTACCCTAAAGAAAGAGATGCCTATAAACATACAAGTAACTTACAAAATACAAATTAGTTTGGACCAGAAAAAAATTCTTCCACTACACAGTAATCAAAACCAAAATCTATAGAAAAAAAAGAATATTAAAAGTGACAAGGGAAAAAGACCAGGTAATATACAAAGGAAGACCTATCAGAATTCTACCTGGTTTCTCAACAAAAAATCTAAAACATATAAGGACCTAGACAGATGTCTTGCAGCCTCTAAAAATCACAGTTGCCAACCTCATTTACTATAACCAGCAAAGTTATCAATAACCATGGATGGAGAAATCAAGATATTCTAAGATAAAACCAGATTGAAACAATATCTACCCACAAATCAATCCCTACAAAAAATACTAGAAGGAAAACTCCAATCCATGTAGGTTGAATACACTCAAGAAAACATAAGAAATAAATAATTCCAGGACAGAAAAATCAAAACCAAAATAAATCAATTGTGAGCACACACACACACACACACACACACACACTAACACCACCAACATCAAAATAACAGGAAGTAAAAATCACTGTTTATTAGTATCTTTCAACAGTGGTGGACTGAATTCCCCAACAAAAAGATATAGGCTAACAGAATGGGTGCAATATCAGGATTTATCATTCTGTTGCATATAAGAAACTCAGAAATGAAGATTGACCCTAAATGGATCTAAGAAGCAAGCTAGAGAAGCCATTCTAATATATAATAAAATAAACTTTCAACCAAATTAATTAAAAGACATGAGAAAGAACACCATATTCACCAAAAGGGAAAAATTCACCATGATGAAATCTCAATTCTGAAGAACTAGGTTCTAGCTATGTTTGTAAAATAAACATTGCTAGATTTTAAATTGCACATTGATTCCCAGACATTAATAGTGCAAAACTTTAACACCCTACTCTCACCTATGGACATATCATTGAGACAAAAACTGAACAGAGAAATAATGAAACTAATCAATGTTATGAATCAAGTGGACCTAACAGATATCTACAGAACATTTTACCAAAACATGAAAGAATATACTTTCTTTTCTGCATCACATAGAATCTTCTCTAAAATTGACCATAGTCTGTCACAAAGACACAAGAAAATTGAAATGATTCCTTGTATATTTTCAGAGCATTATGGGAAAAAAGCTCGATTTCAACAACAACAGAATCAAAAGAAAGCCTACAAACTCATGAAAACTGAGCAACTCTCTACTCAATGATCATTGGGTCAGGGAAGAAATAAAGAAAGAAATGAAAGACTTTATAGAATTTAATAAAAATGAAGTCACAACATAACCCTACTTATGGGACAAAATGAAAGCAGTGCTAAGTGCTTTCACTTAAGTTCATAGCACTCCCTGGCTTCAAAAAGGTATAGAGAGCTCACATACCAGCAATATAAAAGCATACCTGAAAGCTCTGGCTGAAGTCAATCAATTAGAAACAAAGAGAACAATACAAAGAATCAATGAAAACGAGCTTGTTCTTTGCAAAAAAAACAAACAATAGACAAACATATAGACTAACTAAACAGCAGAGAGGCAATATGTAGATTAACAAAATCCAAAATGAAAATGGAGACATAACAACAGAAATTGAGGAAATTCAAAAAAGGCATTAGGTCTTACTTCAAAACCTTGTATACCACAAGCTTGAAAAATTTAAAAGAAATGGATGATTTTCTAGATAGATATCACTTTAAAAAATTAAATTAAGGTCATGTAAACTATTTAAATAGTCCTAAACAACTTAAAAAATGAAGCAGTCATAAAATGTCTCCCTACCCCAAAAAGCTCAGGATCATATGGTTTTACAGCAGAGTTATACAAGACTTTCAAAGAGGAGTTAATACCAATACTCCTCACAAAAAATGGAGACAAAGAAAACAAAAACAAAAACAAAAAAAGATCAGAGGTTAAAATTGGAAGGGAAGAAGTAAAAATATCACTATCACTGTTCAAGGATGATATGATAGCATATATAAGTGACCCTGAAAGTTCTACCAGAGAGCTACTACCCACTGTACCTTCAGCAAAGTGGCTGGGTAAAAAAAAGGTAAAAAAATCAGTAGCCCACCTATATTATTGCTTAATTAGGGGACTATCAAAAAAATTGGAGAAACAACACCTTTTAGAATAGTCACATTAATATAAAATATTTTAGTGGAACTCTAATTAAAAAGTTAGAGACTTGTATGACAGGAACTTGAAATGCATGAGGAAAGAAACTGAGGAAGATGTCTGAATATGGAAAGATCTTCTATGCTCATGGATCAATAGGATTAACATAGTAATTATCTTACCTTTAAATGCAATTCTCATCAAAATTCCAAAAGAATTCTTTACAGACCTTGAAAAAAAGCAATTCTCAGAGTCATATGGAGAAACACAACCCCATACAAGAAAAGAACCTCTGGAGGTATTACCATCCCTGACCTCAAGCTACATTACAGAACAATAGTAATAAAAAACATAAGGTATTGGCATAAAAACAGACAGGTTGATCAATGAGATAGACTCAAAGATCCAGAAATAAGCCCATACATCTATTCACATATGATATTGACAAAGAAGTTAAAAAATCAGACAATGGAAAAAGGAAAGCATTTTCAACAAATGGTGTTGGTCTAACTGGATGCCTGCATGGAAAATAATGCAAATAGATCTATATCCATCACCCTACACAAAACTCAAGTCAAGTCCAAGTGGATCAAAGACCTCAACATAAAACCGGACACATTAAATCTAGTAGAAGAGAAATTGGGGGAACTGCCTTGAACTCATTGGCACAGAAGACACATTTTTTAACACAATACTTAAGGCACTAAGATCAAAAATTAATAAATGTGACCTCATGAAACTAAAAGCTTTTACAATTCTAGACTTCTAGACAGGACTTCGAATGGAAGGAGGGGGACATCAATCCACCCACAAAATTTTCCACCACAAATTTGTGCTGCCTACAAGATACATAGGATAAAGATAGAGCAGAGACTGAGGGAACAGCCAACCAAAGATGCCCAACTTAAGACCCATGTGAAAGAGCCAATCCTTGATACTATTAATGATATTTTGTGATGCTTGCAAACAGGAGCTTGGCATAACTATCGCCAGAGAGACTTGATCAAGCAAAGGATGGAAACAGATGCACAGACCCACAGCCAAACATCACGTGGAGCTCAAAGAGTCTTATAGAGTAGTGATGGGTAGAAGTGAGTGAGCCAGAGGGGTCATGGACACCTCAAAAAGGCCTACAAAGTCAAGTAACCTGGGCCCATGGGGGCTGACAGAGACTGAGGTACTAACCAAAGAGCATGCAGGCTCTGGACCTATTCCCCCTACACATTTCTTAGTACTCATTCTAAAAATGTCCCAGGGTGGGTTTGTACCCAGAGTGGTCTTCCCCTTCTCTGAGGAGAAGGGGAGGGGATAATTTAGGAAGTGATTTGTGAAGGCAAGCCAAGTAGGACAGGGGGTGTGTAGGCTGAGATCAGGATGTAAAGTAAATAAATAAAAAAAAAAAACCCGTAATATTGAAAAGGAAAATGACAATTGTACAGCTCCAGCTTTCAATAATTTGAGAAGTTAAATACCACAGTGATTTTATTTTTTAGAATGAGTACTAAGAAATAAGATTCTAATTTGTGTTCTTTTTCTTTTTCTTTTTGAAGTTCTTCTACCATATATTTCATCTAGGGACATTAATGTATTAAAAAAGGCTCTAACTTCTTGAGTGGAGGGAACATCCATGGAAAATAAATACTGGTTATTTTAAGAAAAAAACATGTTTGAAAAGTCATGTACCTGCTTTACCATGGTAGTGTAATGCCTCAAAGGTCTATGTTATGTAGGATTGTATTACAGTTAGGTGGGTGTGGGGCTGTGATGGAATCTTTAAGGTGTGGGTTTAGTGGAGGTCTTCCAGCCAGTCAGGACATGCTGGCTATAGGAATTGTTAAATTTTGTTTTCTTCTTTGTTCTTATTTGTGTCTTTGCCATAAACAATTTTATCCCATACGACCAAGATAAGACTGAGCTCAATTGAGACATACAAGCAATGAGGATAATTCTTCATTGGCTAGAAGCATCAAAATAATGATCTAAAACTAACTTTCCTCTTTGAGTGGGTATACCTCAGGTAGTTGTTACAGAAACAAGGCGGCAAAATTCAGTACTCACTAGTTTTTCAGCCCTGTGATCTACATACCTGATAGAAACAACAGAGTTTGAAGATTTCAGAGTGTTTGCTCTATCATGACAGGAAAGTATTGCAAATTGAAACAATTCATGTCATGGTAGTCAGTCTCAGGATCATGTGCAATAACAAATAACACTCCAAAAGTGATTTACTTTCTCCTACTAGGTCCCACCTTTTTCCTTCTACAACTTCCAAATAATGACATCAGATGAGGAAAACATCAACAGATGAAGCCATCCATGTGTTTATAACCCATTAGTTCCAACTTTCTCTGGAAATACACCACTAACTGGCACATCATGGGATAGATTTTATCCCCAAGTTATTTTTTTTATTAGATATTTTCTTTATTTACATGTCATACGATATCTCCTTTCCAAGTTTCCCCTCCAAAACAAAAACAAAAATAAAAACAAAAACAAAACAAAAAACAAAAACAAAAAACAACAAAAGAAAAAGTCCCTGTTCCCTCCCTCCTCCCTCCTCCTCCTCCCCCTGCTCCCAACCTACCCTCTCCTGCTTACTGACCCTGGCATTCCCCTACACTGGGGCATAAGAACCTTCACAGGGCCAAGGGCCTCTCCTCCCATTGATGACCAACTTGGTCATCCTCTACTATACATATGCTGCTGGAGCCATTGGTCCCACCATGTGTACTCTTTGGTTGGTGGTTTAGTCCCTGGGACTAATTAGGTGCCAATTAGTTCATATTGTTATTCGTCCTAAGGGGCTGCAAACCCTTCAGCTCCTGGGATCCTTTTTCTAGCTTCTTCATTGGGTACCCTGTACTCAGTTCAATGGATGTACTGTCAGAGCCTCTCAAGAGACAGCTATATCAGGCTGGATTGTCCTTCTTTCAGTCTCTGCTCCATAGTTAGTCTCTGCAACTCCTTTCATGGGTATTTTGTTCCCCTTTTTAAAAAGGAATGAAGTATTCACATTTTGGTCTTCCTTCTTCTTGAGTTTTTTGTGGTTTGTGGATTGTACTTTGTGTATTCTGATCTTCTGGGCTAATATCCACTTATCAGAGAGTGCATACCATGTGTGTTCTTTTGTGATTGGGTTACCTCACTCAGGATGATATTCTCCAGATTAATCCATTTCCCTAAGAATTTCATAAATTCATTGTTTTTAATAGCTGGGTAGTACTCCATTGTGTACCACATTTTCTGTATCCATTCCTCTGTTGAGGGACATCTTGGTTGTTTCCAGTTTCTGGCTATTATAAATAAGACTACTATGAACATAGTGGAGCATGTGTCCTTATTACATGTTGGAGCATCTTCTCGGTATATGCTCAGGAGTGTTATAGCTGGGTCCTCTGGTAGTACTATGTCCAATTTCTAGAGGAACCACCAAAGTGATTTCCAGAGTGTTTGTACCAGCTTGCAATGCCACCAGCAATGAAGGAGTGCTCCTCTTTCTCCACAACCTCTCCAGCATCCCAAGTTATTTTTTTAATCCAGTTGAAATTAACATCACAAGACCACCTCTTGTCAATTCTACAAACATACTCAAATTCTCTACAGAGCACAAGATACTTGTGTTCATGGATAAATACTATGGAAAACAGGAACAATAAACAATGTAATGTCACCTCCTCAAAGGAGGAGATGTGTAATCTATGTTCCATGCAGAAGACTGGGTAAGAATGTGGTTTATTGTCTGGTGACCTCTGCACTATCTCTCTGACTGAGGCCAAATCTTGGTGAAATTGGGTGAAAGAATAAGAGTTTGGCTCCCCTAGACTCTTAGAAACAGGACTGAAGGAGGTTAATAATCATTGCAGAAGATGTGACATGTACTTTAAAAAGAATTTTGATATAAAAATTTACCTTTAGATTTATTATGCACATGGGATTATGTTGCAAGAAGAAACTATTTTTTCTGAATTGTACTGTACTATAATAAATAAATATAATAAATAATAAAAAATATATAAAATATATATTATATATAAATAACAAATAAATATAATAATAAATAAACTGTACGTCTATAATAAATATATGGTGTCAGACTTCTGAAGTCTAACCTACATAGATTTCTGAACTGTGTCAAACCAAACTTGCTTTCTGTTTTACACAGAATGATACTCAGCAGGCTATGTTTACAGAGACCAAAAGCTTTTTAAAATTTCACAATACCCTAGAATCCATCAACTTATTAATCAGTCAAACAAATGAACAAAATTATTGTTGACAAGAATATCAGAGACAACATTTGGTTTGAAGTAATGCACATTCTTAGTATTTATAGTGTGAATCTGAAGAGGTGAAGAAAATTCAAGTTATAACAAATACACTGGTATATATATATATATATATATATATATATATATATATATATATTTCTGATATTAAACTGCTATTGGGAACTGATATTGAGTGAAAATATAAGTAATTCATACTTGAAAAAAAATCTATAAAATCAACCTCATACAAAATTTCCTATTACTGCAAAGGTGATACCAAACAGTATCAACCAAAATGTTTAATTTGCTCTTCATGCTGCTGTCAAGATTTGGAATAAGTCTTAAATGAAGGATTAACCTTCATTGTGACTGACTTCTGATAAGACACAGAAGAATTATCTTCTCAGAAGAACACAACGTCAATTCAAGTATCAACTCAAATAAGTAGAATATATTCTAAAAATGAAAATTATCTGCTTAAAGTACAGATACATTTTGAATAAAAGCAAATGAATATTAAAAACAAAATAATTAAATGTTAAAAATTTTGAAATGTTAATGTATAATCAGAAATCCAATGCTTTGTCATATTACAATTAACATTCTCTTAATATAAAATACCCTAAAATAAGCTGCTTAAAATCATGGAAGCTTGAATACATGACTGAGAAAACAGAGACATTAAAGCTTCAATATGAAGATATCAAACAGAATAAAGCAAAAAAATCGTTAGCTGCCTATTTTTCCTTATAAAGAGCTAGTTTCCACACGGTAAACATTCTCTCGCAGAACAGGAATTCCTGCTCCTTTCACATGTGTTAACATATTAGACGATCAGTTTGTGTGTGGGGGAGTGTGTGTGTGTGTGCATGTTTGTATGTATACACATGTGTGGGTGAACTGTGCTTGTTGATAATTTAATAATCTCTGCCAAATATTATAGTAGAGAATCTTCTCTTATTATGGCATTGGGACCTGCTCTGTAGAAATATCCTGCATCAACTTAATCTTTCTCTTTCCTCTTCTCTTTTTTATTTCTCCTGTTCTCATTCACTTCATCTCCCCCTTCCCTAATGCACTGAATGCACAAGAGGCTGCTACATTCTTTAGTGGCAAAAGTACTACGAAAGCATTACAAAAGTTCAGAAAGGAGCTCAACCTGGATTACAGGAGTCTTTCTGGTAGTTAGATAAGACTCAAACTTAACAGGCATAAAGTTGTGATATCTTCCTCTATAAAAGGATACTAACTTATAAGCTGTTAAAGATAATAAAATATTTAAGTTAATGGTGAGTCACCTTATAAATGATCAAAGTCTTTAATGTGCTCAGAACAATGCTTGCAGCCATTTTCTTTACAAATGCAATTCATTACATGGACAGACATTTGCTCTCTGTATATGTTATGGAATTTAAGTCTGAAACAAGTAAATAAATATAAGAAATCTAGTTTAAAAATCACATATACTTAACACAATTGAAGATGGTCCTCAAATCTCTCAGAGAGATGTCACAAATATGGCATTAACGGTGATTAATAAAAATGACCTTTCCTAATAGACAACAGTACCAGATTCTGACAGCAGTAGCAGCTGAGACTATCTCCAAAAATTCTCAAAGAAGGTGAGAAGCCACAAACTCCACCAAAAGCTTGTTTCAAGTGTTGCAATGTTGACCACTGAGACAAAGTTTGTCAGGAACTTGTGACTCTGATGCATATCCATCAAAAGTAGTCATTTTTCTTACCTTTTGTTGTGATAACCTTAAAAGAGAAAGAGCTATAAGAATATGTTCTGGTGAGGTGTGGGGAAGGGGGTGCCTCAGTGGGCCCATGCTGAGGTATCCCTTTCCCCTGAGGGACCAGACACATGCCAGCATAGTACAGAATAGAGTTTATTTAGGGCATGGAGAGGGGAGTTAAGAGGGTAGCAGAGGCAGAGAAAAGCAGACAGAAGGGGAGATAGAGAAGTAGGGGCAGGTCCTGACCATATGGAGAGATGCGGGGAGGGAATGGGGAGAGAGGGGGAGTAAGAAAGAGGCAAGGGAGAGAAGCAGGAGTAAGAAAGAGAGGAGGGGGCAAGCAGCCCCTTTTATAGGGCCAGGCCTAACTGGCCATTGCCAGGTAACCATGGGGAAGAACATACCTGCCAGGTATCTGTGGGGGTGGAGTTTATACAGAATCCTAACACCTTTGACAAAAGGGACATATGGCTTTCCACTAAACATATGTCTATAGCACTTATTATTGTTTACTATAGTATTGTTCATACTAGCTTTTAGGTATGACCAGTCCTTACAAATGCTTGTAATAGATGTCAAAGCTCCTATGTCAGTCTGCTGGCCTTTTTATCCCTTAGCTACTCATTCTTCTTATAACTCAACTATTCTGAATATTCTCTGGTCTACCTCCTCCTATTCTGAATAGTATTCTACCTATTATCTATTGCTTGCTATTCCATCTCCTCTCTCAGATAGCTCTGACAATGTCCAGTCTGTTGGTCAGGTTCAGTCTACTTCTTTCTCGCTGTGCTCTGGAATTTTCTAGCACCATTGTCTGTTTTCTCTCTCATATTTACCACAAAACCTTCCTATACCATGAGCCATCTCATCAGTTTATCCACTTTTCTAGTTGACAAGGTACTGCACACATTTTCTTGTCAGAATTGTTTCACCTCACAGGCCAGGCAAAGATTATTTCTATTTTTTTTTTTTGTTCTTGTTTTTGGAGACAGTGTTTCTCTGTATAGCCCTGGCTGTTATGGAACTCACTCTGTAGACTAGGCTGGCCTTGAACTCAGAAATTCACCTGCCTCTGCCTCCCAAGTGCTGGGATTAAAGGTGTGCACCACCACTGCCTGGCGATTATTTATTTTATAGTTGAAGTATCAGACTGTGTGATCTTTCCCAATATGATGTAATCTAGAACATGTAAACTTAGCCCATCTTTTTTTTGTTGTTGTTCTTTGTTTTGTTTCTTTCCAGAATGTATTGTCTAGTAATTATTTAGTCATAGGTAATATAATAACATTCCTGTTGTATTTGAAAAGACCCATTGACTCTAATGAGTCTGTATCTAACTAAAACTCTATTCTTATCACACAGAACATTTCCAGGATATTGCCCTCATATGATTTTGCTACTCTGGACAGAATTTGTTAATAATCATGGTAGTGGTCATATACATGTTAATCCACTGATACTCAGTGTATGCTATATTTCTGCTTTGGTGCCCTCTTTTTGTTTAATTTAGTTTACCTTTTCATGTATCCTTACATTTTGCTTTGTTATATTGATCGTTTAGCATTTTGTTTTGTCTTTATCAATGACAGGAGTGAAGAAGCAGCTTAGTTGCTCATGATAACTATGCTTGAGGAAAGTAATTCAGGTGCTCCAAAACAGTGCATTATCACAAAGTGGGGAATTTAGAATTAGTTACCTGTTGATTATGCTTAAAAATACAGCTTCTGAGCAGGATTTTAGAGTTTCTGAGTGGTGTTTTGGTTGTTTCCAGAGACATGAATTTTAAGCAACTTTCAAACAGCTTCTTAGGGGAAATTAAGTTTATGAATACTGGAAGAGATAATGTGACATGAATATTGATTTGTCCTACCTGTTATTTTTCTGGGTGTAAGAAGATCTCAAAGCCTGCAATCTCCTTCATCTTTTTCATAGTTACTAGCATGGTGGGCTCAGTATGTTCAATCAACATCCACCACAGGAATTCTTGGCAGTATTTGTCATCCACACAGGTTATTTCTGTGACGAGGGGCAGAAAAATAATAGTAATTATCCTCTAAAGCATGTTTCATAGGAAAAAGCTAAACAGATGGCAGCCCGAGATTTAGTGAGGAATTAAGGCTGGAAGATCACAATTTGAAGGAGACTTTGGATCAAAGGCTATTTAAGACGGAAATAACACAGTCACCCATGGCTAGTAGGTTCTTCATTTATGTGATAAATCAGACAGGAGTTTGTCATGGCTACACCCCTGATTCCCAGCAGGATATGACTAAATCAGTATCTAATTGGCTCCTTAAGACCATAAAGAAATTATGCTTTTGACTGAAGATGGACTGGGTCTCAGGGCCATGAGGAAATCACAGGATACTCTCCCTCTAGTTGGTGGCATAAACCTGGGAGAGCAAGCCAAACCTAATAAATGAGGCAGCTAAAGTGTCATGTAATAACCAACTTTATTCTGAGCATCAGACAATTTATATTCTGAGGGTGAAACAAAGTCAAGTAATCAAAGGTAACATAATTTTAAGTGATATACAGCCAGGGGACAACCTGTGTTTGGAACGATTATTTGAATAATAATAGTAGATTATAGGTAACTCTAAGTAAACCTGTTCCTATTTATTATACCTAGAAGGGCCATAGAAACAAATTCCAAAAACAACCTCTGTTATGGAGGAGTAGAGGTCACAAGACTTTTGTATTATGCTCTTAGAATTATGTCACAAGCTCTCCGAATTTTCCTTATAGAGATTCACTCATGGACTGTGGTCTAACAATAAAACAGAGGAAAAACACTGATTCAAAGACTTACACAAACCACCTGTGATTCTTTTACTACTTCAATAAAAACAAACAAACAAACAACAACAAACAACAACAAATACAAAAAATAATCCATCAGAAAAACAAAGTGATTAATGAATAGGGAAAGCATTAGTGAAATGTTATTGTGCATTAAATGGTTTTAGTTTATATGTTAACATCCCTTACTATACATTTCTTCCATGGGTGTGCAGAGAACTTAATCAGACCAAAGATATCAATTCATACTTCAGTGGCCCACTATTGAATAGAATATTATAATAAAATTTCTAGACAAATATGATTCTTGTTATATATTTTGTAGGAACATATTAGAGAGTAGAGATCATATAATATATATATATATATATCATATATTACACTTTATGTTTATTCAGGCTTTAAAGTAATGTTTATATTTAAGATCCTTTTACATCCCTCCTATACAACAGAAGAGATAGAATATTTTCAGTGTTGTTTTCCCATTTTCCTTTTGCAAAAATATACTGAACAAAATTTAGTTAATGCCACATATTTTATTTATAATAACCTATTAGAATAAAAGGCAACCTTTGTTTATGAGGGTTTTTCCTCAATATTATTCACTTCTTACAATAAATAAGCCAACAGTTTTACTTAGGTGGCAGTTCTTCATATTAAATTGCTGTATTTCACCCAATTAAAACCCTGGTGCAAAAACAAGATATAGAAACTACTGGGAAGAATATAAGTCTTGAATGTTAGAAGTAAAACAAAGAAGTTATAGTTCTTCAACTTACCTTCTACTAGCAATCAGACCTAGGTTTAATGTAGTGCTATAAGACAATTGGGAGACAACAGTTTACAACTAGTCATTACCTGAAAGGGACAAGATTTCAATTGCCAAATGCATATCAAGATAGAGGATTCACCAAGGGATTTATAAATAGTAGTAAACTTAACAGGTTTCACACAGGCTAATACAGAGTAAATTTAATATTCCTAAGACTGTTCTTTCATCCATTTTGCACAGAAACAATAACCTACTGAAAGCAAGTCAATGATGAGTGTAACAGAAGGCTTTGTAAGGGAGGATTCCTATCCATTGTGATTGAGAAGCCCAGTGGGATTGATTCTTTTTTCTTTTCTTTTTTTTTAAATTTTCTTTATTTACGTGTCATATGATATCTCCTTTTCCAGTTTCCTCTCTGAAAAAAAGAAAAAAAAAAAGAAAGAAAAACAAAAACCCTGTTCCCTCCACTTTCCCCCTGCTCAACAACCCACCCTTTCCTGCTTTCTGGTCCTGGCATTCCCCTACACTGGGGCATAGAACCTTCACAGGACCAAGGGCCTCTCCTCCCCTTGATGACCAATTAGGCCATCCTCTGCTATACATATTCTGCTGAAGCCATTAATATCACCATGTGTACTCTTTGGTTTGCGGTTTAGTCCATGGGAGCTCTGAAGGTACTAGTTAGTTCATATTGTTGTTCGTCCAAAGGGGCTGCAAACCCTTCAGCTCCTAGGGTCCTTTCTCTAGCTCCTTCACTGGGGACCCTGTGTTCAGTCCAATGTATTGCTGTGAGCCTCTACTTCTGTATTAGTGGGGTGCTGTCAGAGCCTTTCAGGAGACAGCTATATCAGACTCCTGTCAGCCAGCACTTTCTGGCATCCACAATAGTGTCTGGATTTGATGATTGAATATGGGAAGGATTCCCAGGCGGAGCAGTCTCTGGATTGTCCTTCTTTCAGTATCTGCTCCATAGTGAGACTATACAACTCCTTCCATGGGTATTTTGTTTCCTCTTTTAAGAAGGAACGAAGTATATAGATTTTCTTTATTCACATTTCAAATGATATCTCCTTTCCTGGTTTCCCTTCCAAAAAATGCCCTATTCTTTTTCCCCTGCTCACAACCCACTCTTTCCTGCTTTCTGGCCCTGGCATTCCCCTACACTGGAGTATAGAGCCTTCACAGGACCAAGGGCCTCTCCTCCCCTTGATCACCAACTAGGCCATTCTCTGCTATGTATGCAGCTGAGGCCATGAGTCCCAGAATGTGTACTCTATGGTTGGTGGTTTAGTCCCCTGGGAGCTCTGAAGGTACTGGTTAGTTCATATTGTTGTTCCTTCTAAGGGGCTGCAAACCCCTTCAGCTCCTTGAGTCCTTTATGATACATAAAATTCTCATAAAAAAAATAAAATGCTAATCTAATAAGTTTAGGATTCCTCAAATCTAGTCCAGCTAGTTACCAGCTAATGACATTCTGGGAAGTTCAAGGTGTCACATCTTCTCCATGGTTAGTGGTAGTATTCATGTCCCATTTCTCAATCAATAATTTGAGTCCTCTAGTCCCTGCTATATTTTTCCAGTGTAGTTATGTTGTGGGATGGACCCAACCCTAATCACCTGAAATCTGGTTATTGTCTACCTAATTATTTAACAAATACACATAATCTAAGAGGGACAAAAACAGCAGAGGACACACAGGGTACAGAAATAGGACATGGCTTGAATACAGTGGAAGTTAGAAGAGGTAATTTGCCACTTTTTGAAACCCATTTGGAGGAAAAAATAGAACAAACACCAGTGAGTAAATTTCTGATAAATAGTACCAAAAGTCATTGTAAGAGATCAGTATCAGTTCAGGAATGCCAAGACCAAGTTATCTGCATAATTGGGATTTAGTTGCCCCAGAAAGACAGAGGACAAGGAATAATCGATAAAGACAGGAGATAGAGGCTGAGGGAGAAGAGGAAGAAAAAAAGAGAGTAGGGAAGAAGTGTTTGTCCTGAGGGCATAAGACTGCTGCCTCTTGATAGAAAGAAGATCGACATAGGCCATAAGTACATGGTAGTTTTTAAAGATACGAGGGAGAAAAAAGCACCATGTTAAGATGAGGTGTTTTATTTTAACTGGACATGCCACGCCCACTCATCTACCCCAGTCATATCCAAATTATCGGGGGGTAAAAGCCTGATTGAGGATAAGAGGCGTTAAGGATCTAAAGGAGTTCTGTGCCTCCTGGGTATTCAGACAGTTGCTGGCATCTTCTAACTCAGACATGTTCCAGATTAGTCTTTCCAATCGATAACACGCCCTCATATTTAGGCATAAAGGTACCCCAAGAAATGATTCATAAATGGCTAAGATTGGGCATTGTTTCGTGGCCAGCTCGTTGTTTCTAACCTATCCTAATTCAATTCCAAGCTGTCCTTAGCTTGGAATGTCTCTCAAGGAATCTGCCAGTCAGACAGGTTTTGTCCTCAGAGTTAGCAACAGAGGTCAGACATCATTGCTCACTGTTAACATATTTAAAATTCTCAGGTCAGCCCCACAGAAGAAAGAACTGTTTTACATACTGGAAAGTAATCGAAGGGCTTCCTTCACTCTAGGACGTTAGATAGAACTGTTAGATCAGAACTTCCCCAGTGCTTGTCTCCAGCTAGACCTCCCCCCACCCCCCCCCCCCCCGCAACGAACCTGGTCCTCGGCATGGGCCTGTTAGTTAGGTGAGCCAAAAGGGGCTTCAATACTTTGATGGTTGAATTTTGCTTCAAGAGGAGAAAAAGCCCAAATAAGGAAAGAGACCTTAGTGGCTAGCTTTACGAATATAATCTAGTTTTTTAGTAAGGCAGAGGGAATAGGGGGAAGGAGTGAGAGCTGCCAGAGGCTCTTTGTTGCCTTGTGTCTTGCTTCTCAGGGTAGCCAGGCCAGTTGCACACCAGGCTGCATTGAAGGGAGGGAAGTTTAGCCATGCATAGGTGGGTGCAATACAGAATCTTGCTCAGTGATGAGTGCTAAAGAACATACCCAGGAACAGCTTCAGAGAAAGTTTATAGGGAGATGGGTGTTTATGCCTCTGGGAAGGTGGCCAGGGTCTTTGGGGGAAGGTTTGTGTGGTCAGGGCAAGGATGTTGGAAGATCCTTCATTAGGGGCTGCAGAGTCTGAAGTGGACAAACCTTAAAAAGTCAAATAAGGAGTGATGTCTGATAACTGTCAGAGTAATAGATTCTTACTAGGGTTGATGGTAGGGGAGTTGACGTTATGGCACCAGGATGGGAGAGGGGAAGAAGCTAATGCCTGTTATTCTCATCTGAGGTATCTAGGGACTGAAGCTCCCTCCCTCCCAAATCCTGGGCTATTATAGTTCTACACCCCTTCAGTCATGGTAACTTAGTATTGACTAAAATGCATTTATTCAGCAAATGTTGAGCAGTTGAGTCCTGTATCAAACACCAAACACAACTTGGCAGCTTCAGATCAGTCTTCTAGGCAGGCAGACAACAGGCACGAACCAGATGCTACAGTCCAGCCCTTGGAATAAAATAGGTAATATGGCATGGAAAGACAAGCAGAGAAAAGGAGTAGAACTGAAAATGGGCTGAGGAATACATATGCACAGGAGTAATACACTTATGTATCAATTTAGTAGTGTAGACACAAATTGTAGGCACAAACTTTTTGCAACCTACTTTTAAGTAAGGGTTCCATTGCTCCTCTAGCTCACCACCCAGCAGAGGTAGTGGAAGAGAAAAGTTATTAGGATACGGAAGAAATGGACCTGTCCAGCAATAGTTCTTAAGGGGTGAGTTCAATCTTCTAGGGCAGCAGTTCAGTCTGTAGCAAACACCAAACACAACTTAGCAGCTGAAAACAAGTCCTCTAGGTAGGTAGACAACAGGCACCATACAGCAGCTACAATCCAGTCCTATCAGCAAGCAGACATCAGACAGCTGTAGTTCAATCCCGAAGAAATCACCAGGCTTACCAACTTGCCTGGGGCAAGGCCCCAGAAGAGGCAAGCTGCCTCTGAAATCTCATAAACAGTTCTTTGGCAAGTTTCTCCCTATGGCAGCATTATTGCAAGTTGAGCTCCACAAAGCTATGTTCGGCAAACCAATACATGTGTTTCTTTAGCAAAGCATAGCAAGGTGGAGCAAACCAAACCAAAGCTCAGTGCTGTCTCCCACTGTCTGTGGGGTCATATTTAGATTCCTTTATCAAGAGTTCTTTCACGTGTCTGCTAAATCCCAACATCTTACCACATGTTTCTACTTCAGGAAAACATTCTTTCATGTGTTTGCTTTAGCAAGACATCCTTTCACCTGTGTGCCCCAGCAAACCATCATTTGGC
>JADRCD010220653.1:14710-33816 GCA_019843815.1 Montemys delectorum | reverse complement strand
ACCCCAAGGAGACAAAAATATGAAAGCAGGCTTAGTGTTCCCCTGTCCCTTTCACTGAAACCTTACAAAATCACTCTGTGTCCCAGAATGCTGAACAGGTAGCTCAGATTTTTGGAAAGAATTAAATGTCTCCATCATGTTTTTAAGTCAAAGAAATTACTTTCATATCCTTTGTGTCTATGAGTCTGTTCAAATCAATTGTGGTTATTACTGTCTGCCTGCTATCTGCCCCGTACATTTGTATGAAGCATTTTTAGAACACTGAGAAATCCCAGGAAGGACATTTTCACTGTTAATGCTAATGTTTTCTTTGAGGTTAACTGTCATTATGAAGATCATTAGCTGAGATAATAAGGGAAGGATCCTGCCATGAAATGGCCCTTTGTCCTGGCTATTCTAACCTGTCTGTTCTTTCTCCAGGTTAAGAAGAGACCTCACACCCCAGCACAGAAGTGCTTGGATGTACAGAGTCTGTCCTCATTTCACATTATGGAGACTGAAAATAAATCTAGGTTATGCTGACTAATTCTCTTGACAGACACCCGATTTTAACATGCATGAGATAGTCCCCACTGTCATTTGCCCAAAGGGCATCAGAGGAGAGAGGAAAATGAACTTCCTCGGAGTAGTTTCGTCTAAGTTCTCACACAGTCAATGTTATCAGAGTTCCTTGAGTTTAAGGCATGAGACGCTGTGATGGATCAATTATAAAGAAGAAAAACATCTGTCAACATTTCACCTCCACCGTTCCTCAACTGGGATGCCATGTCTTACCTCTGGATATGGTCTCTACAGGTTTCCCCTCCCCTTTGTGGGGTATTTCCATTGAAATTTTCTCTCAAGTTTTATATAAGATACACTATTAAGTCTGTTAAGCTGTTTAAACTGAACACTTTCTCTCCTCTGCATTACAACTCCTCCACACAAAAGTCAGTAGGACATGCAATTGACCTTAACATTGCCGGTATAAAGCACAAAACCTCTTGAGTCATCTCACACGTCTAGGTGTAAGGCTAGTCCATGCTTTTTGAAAGGCTGCCCTATCCTCTGTCGAGCCAAAGCCCTGTTCAGAAGACTGGAGGGATGTCCTAAGAGGCCAGTCAAGTATGTGATCGCCAAGCAAAAGAACTCAGTCTCATCCAAACACCAGATTTCTGTTTCTGCAAACAGTCACTGGTTCCAAAAGAACAAAGACAAATGGACTCGAACCTTAGTCACTCTATGGGGAGAAAACAAAGCCCATAATGCACACTAATGATTGGATAATCAGCATGTGTGATCTTTCTGTGGAGCAATCAACATGCTGTTATCACTGTTTGGGGATCAAGAGATGCACTAACAAAGAAATGTCTTTCCCACGCTAATGGGGTGATATGAGTTTGGCTTCAGGAAGAAAATAACCAATTTCCCACAATTTAATTATAACCCATTACTCTGATAGCCTCTTCCCTCCTAGCAAGAGGAGAGCCTATAGTTGTGATGATGTATCATCAAATAAGTAGGTCTCTTTGGATCTGAACAATGTGGCAAAAATAATAGAGGACTGAATTAAATGCATTCATGAGTCTGGAAAAGCAAAGTAAAAGTTCATGGCCTACATACTGGACTAGCCTAAAGACAAAACTGAAAACTATGGCAGTGACATGTCTTACATTTTGATAGTTCTTCCCAGTTGCATTTTCAAGCAACCTCTTGCTTTGCTCTGTGAAGCATGTTTGTTTGTTTGATGGCAGGATTCCTGTTTGTTTCTGAAGCTTTCCTTCAAACAAACAAACTTTTTACCTGAACTTTAAAAAGTAAATTGGTGCCTTGTCATGTCATCATTAGAAAGGCTTCCTTCAAGTAGCAGATGCAAGCAGATGGAGAAAGCAGTCATCGCTATGCATATTATGGGAGAAAGTGTCTAAACTGGAAGTCTCCATTGGGTTCCTCCCCTTGGGGCTGCTGGAATTCTAAGAAGAGTAACTCAAAAGATTATAGGAGGGGGTGTAGAAAATGAAGGACATGCGGAAAATCAGGTAAGCAGTGTACATATGGGCTCACAGAGACTAAAGTGGCAAGCATGGGGCCTGCAGGGCTCTGCACCAGGTCCTCTTCCTATATGTTGTGGCTGTTAGCATTCGTGGAGTGCCTAACTGTGGAAGCAGGTGTATGTGACCTGTTTACCTGCTCTTGGAACTCTTTTCTTCCTGTTAAGTTCCTTTGTCCAACATCAACATAAGGGCTTTGCCTTGTCTTATTTTATTTTATCATGTTTTATTTTATCATCTTATTTAATCAGGTTTTGTTATTGTCTCTAGGCAGCCTGCTCTTTTCTGAAGAAAGAGGTTGTGGATTCAGGGGAGAGTGGATGGGAGTGGGAGGAGTGGAGAGAGGGGAAAATGTATTATATGAGAGAAGAATCTACGTTCAGTTAAAAGGAAAGGGAGAAAGAAAGAAAGAAAGAAGAAAGGAAAGAAAGAAGGAAAGAAAAGAAAAAAGAAAGAAAGTGACCTCCTTCATAACCTCCTTCATTCCTTTGTGCATTCTCTCCACCCCAATTTGAAAGCAGAGTTGAAATTCTATGAGAGGTAGAAGCGTTGAAAAATAAAAATCTGGGTAGCTATGTCTCTACCAGTTAAGAAAAATTCAACTTTTTCCTGGGTACTCTTGCTTGTGTGGTTTAACTTTCCCTGAACTATTTTTGTTTTGTTGGTTTCTTGGGTCTGTTGTTGTTGTTGTTGTTTGTTTGTTTATCGTTCTGTTTTTTTTTTTTTTTGAGGGGATGGAGAGTTGTGTTGGTGATAATATTGCTGTTTTCAGCTTCAAAGCATCCCGAGTCTGTCAGCAGGCAGTTTTCTTTGTGAGAAGCATCAAAAAGTAATTGCAAACCTTCTGTCCTCACAGAACCTATTGCTGCTGTGATGTTGACATTCAGTGTGCTTCCAGAAGGGCCAGTGCCTGGAAAGACTGACTACACAGTACAAAACCTGCCCTGAATAAGTAGTCAGCTTGAACTTGACCCGTCTTGTTACCAAACCTAAGTTCTATAGCAGGTGAAGACTAACTATACAAGTTGGTGGGTTATTTTCTCTCTCCCAAAGTTAAAGCTGTGTAGCTTAAAAGTCAGAGCAAGTTTTGAAATGACTTTTTGCCTTTGTTTCTCTCTCTGTGTATAAAAGTGATGTTGGTAAAAACATAACTGATCTGTTTGAACCAAAAGCTCCAAGTACAAAGAAGGACACTGCTATCACACACAATCTTTCCCAGCTTCCCTATATTCCCCTCTTGATATTATTCTATCCTTAGATTCATTCATCTGTAATTGATTGGGAAAAAACAGGCTACAGAAAACTCTGAACAACTCATTTTTTCCTTCATCTAACAGCAACTCTATTAAAAAGTCATAAATTGCCCCGCAGTGATGGTGCACGCCTTTAATCCCAGCACTTGGGAGGCAGAGACAGGAGGATTTCTGAGTTGGAGGCCAGCCTGGTCTACAGAGAGAGTTCCAGGACAGCCAGGGCTATACAGAGAAACCCTGTCTCGAAAAACCAAAGGAAAAAAAATTAAAAAGAAAAAGTCATAAATTGGTTCTATGTTTTAAATCAACACTTATTGTATCCAGGTCTATAAATAAGAATGCACTGAAAATATTATAATATAATGCAATATTTTGTGGAACATTTGCTTCATTCTATGCATGCATGTACATGTGTACATTTACATATGAATTTATAAATAATGCAAATCAGAGTTGAATGCTTGTTTGTCATGGTACACTGTGAAAAAATATCCAATATATTATTGTTCAGCTAGTTGGAATTGTTACTTTCCTTCCTCTAAAGCCAAATGGAGCCAATGGGCACCTACTCATTATCTAAATTTGCTGCAAACCTTCCTCTCAACACTCAGACATATAAGTGTATGAACTATATGATAGTCATGGGAGGAATTGGATACACATGCCACCAAATATTACCAAAGACAGTGATATTTTATCAAATAATATAGAGATAGAAATTGAGAAAGTGAGTCAATAATTCCATTTTTAATCATAAATAAAACACTTATTCCTATGGACAGTGCATGCTTCGTATTGTAATGCAAAGATAGCTTCCGCCACTGGAGTGAAGCTTGTAATGAGCATCCCTAGGGTTCCATATTTAGCTTTGTAAACAGTAACATCTTGGCATTGTGAGTTCACCATCTAAGAGTCCTTAATTCCTGCACAGAAAGTTTTGAGCAGGTGTTATTTCTTACAATGTTTCCGTGTCATCTGTGACATTGTTTCCAAATTTATGAGGATGAACTTGCAAGTATTTATAGGCCCCTTCTAAGTTAAGCTAATCCAATCTTTGATCTAAAGTACACAGAAGGGACATCCATCCCTGCATATAGACTATCCACAGCTGTACCTCCTGACATTAGTGAGCCTGCCCTAAATACTTGATGAAAAGACCCTATTGCTGAAGACACTACATACACTGGTCACAGGACATAGAGAGATTAAGTCATTACTTCCCATGAAGCGTCCAGCCTGTTGGGTAGCTCTCACTGTATTAGAAAGTGCTATGTCAGCTGACCTAAGGGGGAAATGTTATCAGCAGACTTACCAGTAATGATCCTGAAAAATACAATAATGACCAGCATGACAAGACGTGAAGGCCAAAATTGCACTGGATCTATGAGCAGCATTTTCATCTCTGCAGGCCAGGTCACACTCTTCAGGGCTCAGATTTGCACCCTCTTCATGAAATCCAGCAGAGTCGCTATTTCTTCCTTTATTTCTGAAGCGCATATGAGGGATTTCATTCCCATCTACTTTCTTGTGTTATGATCTGTGTGTCTAGAGCATTCCTCACTTGGATCCTGAAGATGACAATGAGCCAGATTCAGTAAACATGAAAAACTCCTTCTAATCTATCTTGTGAAGACACAAGCTTTCTGATGACTCTGAGAAGTAGCTTCCCAAAGATGCTGGCTTCTCTCAGACTCTCTGGGGTATTTCTCAATAAGAGTCTGATAGAAACAAGTGGTCCATGGAGAAGTCAGTGCTGAAGTATCCAAACTGAGCACTAGCTTCACCATTGTGCCCTCTTCCTGTTCATGAGGTCAGGCTGCATGTAACCACTGATAAGTGAAAATTTGGAACTTCACTGTTGCCAGATATTCCATGATTCCACTTCCCAGGATCAAAATCTGGATTTCCAGGTTTGATAGATTATGATGCCTGTTTTTTTAAAATACTTATCTTCATTTTTATTTTATATGTATGAGTGTTTTTTTTTTATTGAAAATCATTTTGAGGGGCAGTCACATAATTTATCCTAACCATGATATCCCCAGCCTCTACTCCTCCTCATTTTTCCCCACCTTCTCTCCCATATGGATCCACCCCCTTTCTGTCTCCCTTTAGAAAACAAACAGACATTTAAGGAAAAGTAATGAAATGAAAAAATGAAAAGAAGCACATCAGAATAGGATAAAACAAACAAGAGGAGAAACAAGGCCAAGAAAAGGCACAGGAAACAGAGACACAGAGACTCACTCCACAACAGCTATCTCAGGCCCACCTGTCTCATCCTAGGACATAACACTCTCCCAGTGCAGCAGCATCACCACACAGGGACATTAGGTCTGGGTATAAAAGTGATCAGAGTAAGCAGTGCTTAAAAGAATTGAAATTTTAACATTAGTTCCTTCTCTCCAAATAACATGGAGATGCAACTCTGTTAGACAAATCAAATGCATATAATAAATCCATGTGTTTAGGGCTTATGGAACAATTTTTGCTGGAGCTTCAAAAATTGCTCCAGCAAAATTTGGGAGAACTGTCAGAAGACAAAGCCACAGTGATTAAATACATTTTCCAAAGACTTCTTACCACATTTGTATACTTGAGCAAGTAAGAGATGATTAGAGAAGATACAAACTTGTTCATTGTAATAACACCACACACTAGAGTGGGAAATATGGGCAAGTTCATTCATCATTTTATTTTATATTTTCTTATTTAGTGTATATGTGCACAGCACATGTGTGAAGAGGACAATTGTGAGAGTCAGTTCTTTTTCTCCTGTGTTAGTTCAAGGGGCCAAAGTCAGGTCATTAGGTTTGGCAGCAAGTGTCCTTTCCCACTGAACCCATCCTTTTAACTTAAATGCCTACTTGTAATTATATTTAAACTGTGATTTTTCACGAACAAGAAAGTCAGACTTAATTTTTTTCTAATTGAGGAGTGTATTATATATGGAGACCATGCATAAATACACATATACACCCACGATTCAGAAAGAGTTGAACTTGGATGATTGCTGACATCTGCATTGCAAAACATTGGGAGCAAATAAGGGAATGCTTTGTTTGTCAAGGAGCCTAGCTGTAGGGATTAAGCCTTTAAAGATAATTCGGGATTATGGAAATAATACTAAATTGGGTGGGTAGAATGTTCTTAACTACTTTACCCAACTATTCAGGTAATGCAAGAACACCTTTACAACATCCACAAATATCAGCTCTCCTGCTCTGAGTGAGCAAGATGATTTTAAGGTCAAGGAACATTATTTACTTTCCAGACAGCTTCCATTTAAACTTCATTTTTCTTTTAGGCTTACTCTGTATTTAGCCAAAATCTGTTCTCTGGTAAATTTACTATGAACCTTAGTCTTATTTTTTTTTAACTAAATGTGGTTTTGGGGCAGTTTCATGTATGTATATAATGAACTCTGGTCACTCTTGCCTCCTACCTCTCTCATCCCCTTCCAATTCTCTCAGTCTAGTGAAAATCTAGATATCAACAAGAACCTTAGCTCCTTTTCTATTGCTGTGATAAGACACGATGACCAAGGCAATTTATAAAAGAAAGAGTTTATTGATATTTGTAGTTTCAAAAGGTTACTTTAGTGCTTGAATAGCATGGTGAGGAACAAGGCACTAGGCAGGAAGACACAACAATGGAGCAAAACTTAACCATGAGGCAGAGAAAGAACTCATTGGGAATTGACATGGGCTTTTGATCCCTCGAAGCCTGCACCAAGTGATTCACCTCTTCTAAGAAGGTCATACCTCCTAAATACTTCCCAATCATTTCCACCAACTGGGGACTAAGCACTCAAATACATAAGGCTATTCTCATTCTAACTGTCACTTCAAGGAATCCGATCAACCAAAGGCTAATGAAATTGTGTAAAAAGTAGAACCCTTACTTGCTATTAGTAGAAATATAAACATGTACAGTCACTGTGCAAAACATTGTGGAAGTTCCTCAAAAATTCAGAAATAAAATTGCCGTGTGACCAAGCACTACCAATCTTGACATATTCTTCAAAGTGTCTGTATATTACTGCGAAGACAATCATTCATCCATGTTCACTGCCATTCTAGTCACAACAGCTAAGAAATGAAATCAGACTTACTATCATCAACTGATGAATAGATAATGAAAATGTAGTGTGTATACACAGTGGAAACTCTACTCAGCCATAAATAAAAATGAAATTCTGAATTTTGCAAATAAATGGGTGAAGCTGAAAAAATGATAATTAGTTGGGTAACCCAGACTCCAAAGGCAAAGGCTACATGTTCTCCCTCACAGGCACATCATCTTAGATTCCATTTTCTAGTTTTATGTATTTGACTTAAGAACCTATAGAATTAAAAAAAAAAAAAATCTAGAAACAGCATTGGGAAGGATAGCTTAAGAGAGGAGGGAAAGTATAACATGTGTAATATGAAAGCAGAAAAGGTAAATACTAGAGGCATCATCCTTAGTAATTAGGTAAGTGATAATCAAAACAACTTTAAGGTTTCATCTTACCCCAGCTGGCAGTTCAGCATTGATACCTGTACTGGCTTGTTTTGTGTGTCAATTGGGAACAAGCTGGAGTTATCACAGAGAAAGGAGCTTCAGGTGAGGAAATGCCTCCATGAGATCCAGCTGTAAGGCATTTTCTCAATTAGTGATCAATGGGGGAGGGCCCATTGTGGGTGGTGCCATCCCTGGGCTGGTAGTCTTGGGTTCTATAAGAGAGCAGGCTGAGCAAGCCAAGAGAAGCAAGTCAGTAAGTAACATCCCTCCACGGCCTCTGCATCAGCTCCTCCTTCCTGCTTGAGTTCTAGTCCTGACTTCCTTTAGTGATGAACAGCAATGTGGAAATGTAAGCTGAATAAATCCTTTCCTCCACAACTTGCTTCTTGGTTGTGATGTTTGTGCAGGAATAGAAACCCTGACTAAGACAATACTGATCTATCCTTGGCCAAGCTTCATAACTAAATATTTTATAAATATTAATGACACACAGACAGGACTGTTTGCATGTGTGTAAAGTTACATTTGGCTTAATGTACTTCCAATAGTATATTGAAATTTTTAATTTTCTAATAAGGGTCCTACATCTTCATTTTCCACTGAGGTCACAAGCTATGTAGTCAGTGCTGTATTTTATCATATATAAAGGGAGAGATGTAGAGCAGAGTTCTTCCTAAGTGCCATATCACAGTGTGCAGCCAGGCATTTGATTCCCTTCTAAATATTTTAAATGAATAAATTTCCATCTAATGTTCAGTCTTAACAATAATCTTCTGGCAAAGTGTTTCACAGACTGTTGAACACCACGGAGACTATCCGTTTTTGAAATTTTAACAGAAGTAGCATGAAATATTCCATTTTTGTTTCATAAAGTAAAAACGTGCATGTGAGACAAAATTAAAGAGAAGAAAACATACAAAGGTTCTTGAGAGGAAATAAATGGTTCTAAAGCCAGATGACTGTATCAGAGTGATTTTAGCCTAAGACACAGACAAGGAAACTACATTAGTGTGCTTTTTCTTTCCTCTGAGCTGCAGTGCTTCATCCCATGAGAATACTTGGGGAATTTTTACAGTGTAAGGGCTTCCTATTGACTTTAGTAAGTCTCTACCACTGTAAAGTTGTTGAGATGTGTGTGTGTGTGTGTGTGTGTGTGTGTGTGTGCGTTCAAAACTTCAAAAAAATCAGGTTTTGTTTTTTCATTCAATTCCAGAGACTCTGAAGCTACTTTAAGGTTCTAAGTGGTGTTTTTCCTACTGTAAATTCACCTTCATTTCTGCCAAGAGGTTCAGATTACTGGCTCTGCAAAGGAGACCTGAAAATAATTATGTCAGTGGATATGAGTCAAACTATTCTTTAATTTTTTTCAGATTTCTGGATTAACCCTTTGTTTTTTATCTCCAAAAATACAGGGTAACAGTGTATAGTTATATCAATATGGTACAGCATTTTCTAGAATCCCTTCCTAGTCATTATATATAACTAAAGAGGAAATATATTTGCAATTTCTGCATCATAAGTGCTAAATAAGTAATTTCTATGATGAAATTACATTGTCAAAGACCAAATATACAAAGTCTGATATTTCCTTTATAAGTGTGTTGTCCTAGCTATTGGAAAAATCTGTTTCCTCTTTATATCATTTTTCTTCTGTCTTACTTGGCATTAAAACTCAGATATGATTCTGCAAGTTATAACTTGTTGCTATCAAAAATACTGATTTTGATAACACATGCAATCATCATTAGATTATCTTGGAAGGTGGTGTTCATCTGGTTCCTGGAGACTAGCCAATTGATGGAAAGCAAGTCCTACATTTAAGCTCTGGAGGTTTAGCACAGCTACACCTCCTTGTGATCTTACACAAGCTACCCACATCTATTAACTTCATTTGCCATCTTTCTTTACAAAGGATAATACATGATTTGCTTTAAATATTAGATATAGTCTTGGGATGGTATTAGAATGTGGTATAAATCAGAGGTATCCCTTATATTATTAATAGAATCACTTTTGTTCCACTATTTTAGTGATTTCGTTCTTAAAACCTTCTTTCTAGAATTTAGTCATTTAATCTTCTCTTTCCAAAGTAATGTTCTCTATTTGAATTTTCCTATGAATGAAACACTAAAAGTCAAATTCTGCTTTTTCTTTCCTCTAAAAATATAATCAATGAATGGCTGTTCGTTGGAAGATTACATTTTTGCTTTTTCAGGGATGTAGTTCCCCTCCTTGTGTTGGAGTTTTCCATTTAATACCCTTTGAAGGGCTGGATTTGTGGAAACATATTGTGTGAATTTGGATTTGTCATGGAATACTGAGTACATGGTCCCCAATGAAGGAGTTAGAGAAAAGTTCTATGGAGCTGAAGGGTTTGCAGCCCCTTAGGATGAACAACAATTACTAACTAGTACCCTCAGAGCTCCCAAGGACCCAATCACCAATCAAGGACTATACAGGGTGGGACTGAATGTTCTGGCAGCATGTGTATAGTAGAGGATTGCAAATTCGATCATCAATAGGAGGAGAGGACCTCGGCCTTGTGAAGGTTCTGTGCCCCAGTGTAGGGGAATGCCAGGGCCAATAAGTGGGAGAGGGTGGGGTGGCAGGCATGGGGAGGGGGGAGGCAAAAGAGGTTTGTTCTTGTTGTTTTTGTTTGTTTGTTTGTTTGTTTTTTGGAGGGGAACCTGGGAAAGGAAAAATTTACATGTAAATAAAGAAAATATCTAATAAAAAATATTTAAAATATATATATATAATCAACGATGGATAATTTCACTTGACTTAGTTTGGGAAAGGATGTTTTCCTTCACGTGCCAACAAATTATTTTCAAGTTCACTCCATATATCTTGGGATATGATACCAACTCTTTGGTCATCTTGGATTTTGATAATGGTTACCTTAAGACTTGACATCAGTAGAAATTTAGAATGTGAGTAGAAAGAAACATTATGATGCCAATTAAAACTGTCTTGAAGTAAATCTAAGGATGTGAAACATTTGCACAGTGAAAACTTTTAAACACTAAAGGAATAAATTGAAGAAAATACCAGGAGGTAGAAAGACTTCCTATGCTACTGGATCATTAGGATTAATATCATACAACTATCCATCCTACGAAAAGAGTCAATCTGATCTCCATCAAAAATCCAAAACAGTATGTTACTGAAACTGAAAAATACCTTAAGTTTAATACTGAAACACAAAAGGCTCAGGATAGCAAAAACAATCCTATAAAATAAAACTACAGGGGATATAACCATCTATGTAAAAACTCTACAGCATTCATCACTACATTTTCTAACTCCTCCAGAGTATTTGAACACTATTACTCTATTTGGGAACTCTAGAGCCTTTTGGCCGTGTCTATTGAAAGTAGAAGCCAATATCATCAGCCCTGAGTACACACTAGGCGCTGACATTTGACCCAGGCTCCCTCCTTAGTCCAAAGGGGCCAGCTCGGTTTGGGCAGTCTGGTCGAGGGATGGACCCTGCAGTAGTGTACACAGGATCTTGCTGGTAAGATTCAGCAATGTAATTTCCACTAAAATAATCTCATAAATTAATATAGCATCTTGGCAGAACTGCTGAGGTGGGTTTTGTTATTAGCAACCAAGAAACTGACTTCGGCAGTATTCATGAATGTGACATGACACATATTTCTAAAAAAGTATGTGTCTGCATTGCCCCTCTGTGTAGACTTCACCAAGTTAAAGACAACAACCCAAAACCATTAGCTTTTCCTGGGTCCTTGCTGCAAGCCAGAAACATGAGAGAATGAAAGTTAGTAATCATATCAGTTTTATAAATGGCTAGTAAACATTAGAATTGTTGTATCAGAGTTTTATTGTAAGAGTTTTAGGTAAAGAACTGGTCCTCAGAAAAGTGGAACACAAAGTTCATGAGCAAGGCAGCCAGAACTCTGTGAGATACATCGATGCTTTCCTCCATGTTCGCATCAGTAAGGCCATCGGTTAAATAGCACTTAGCACTTCAAAGATAATTCGTCTTCATTTCTAGACGAATTCTCCTTGACCTCTCTCAAAATGAGCAATACTAAATATTCCTATGCTAGTTCACATGAATGGGACCCTATCATTTAATCTTGAAGCTGTCCTCAAAATGAGTTCATAGCTAGTAGTAATTTTCTGTGACTAAAGTGTAAGGAACAAAGGTTCCTTTCTCCTTGATTCATTGTGATGCTCCACTGTCTTCCTCTCTAGAACGAGCTGGTAAATCTCACCCGTTCATAGTATTTACAGACTCTGGACATCAATTGCTGGTTTTTTTGTGTGTGTATGCTTTCATTGATTATATAACTATTTAAGTGGTCTAAATAGTACCAAAAAAGTAAAAATGATACTATTTCTGACAGGGATCTTCACTACTGAAAGCTGAAATTGTCTTGCCAATACAACAACTCTATTAAACCCGTTAAATGACCTTTCACACTAAGGAGACTGAAGTTGCTGCTCTTGTTGCAATGACAGATTAGGAAACAGACACTATTCCGGACATATTAGATTTTCTGTATTTGTCAGCTGAGATCTCTTTGGAAGATGAATACTTACGATGGCTGGGCATTATATTGGAGATTATGTTGAACAGAATGCATACATTTTGTGTGTGAGAAGAGTTGTTTAATAAGGGTTTAATAAAAATTCAGTTTTCAGCATCTCAAATTAGATTCTTAGCATAACTTCATCAACTTCTTTTTTTGTTTGTCATATTCTTAGAAATACAATAAACAGAAACAATAAGACCCAGGGGCACAGAATCCAAAAGCTCCTGAGCTGTTTTTGTTTGTATTTGAAATGGTAAAGTTTAAAATCTGGGAGGTGGTGGGAGGAATAGCCTTATTTCAACCATACCCAAATCTGAACAATCTAAGACACAATTTGGCTACCTACACATCTTGATGCTCATTTGAGACAGACTTCTCCTGACATCTTCAGTATGTAAATGATTCAGCTGTGCAGCAGATTTCAGAATTACAGAATTGAAATTCAAAACCTAGGAAATAATTTTAATGTTTTAGCAAAAGAAGTTATACTCTTTTATTACAAATATATTTAATCATATGCTATGGATTCATTGTCATGGCTTTTGTGCTACACAGTGAGGTCCAAGTTATACAAAGCTGCAGAGTAAGACTCAGTCTCAAAATATAATGTGAATAATAATAAAATATGAGAAAGAAAGAATAACAAACATTTTAAATTCTGATATGAAATAATTAAATATAGAAAAACATGATGTTTTGTTGTGTATTACTACATATATTCTAAGTTTTTAGTTACCATTGTTTGGTGAATTTTATGGGAGTTGTACAATATTATTTTCTATTTGAAGATGAGTTTAAAAGATAGTTTGATTTTCTGCAAAAGTTGATAAATCATTTTATTATCAGTTTGACAATGTTTTGTTTTGAGACATTCAACAATAGACAGAAGATCATATCACATATTATTACAAATATGGTTAAACTTTGCTGGGAGCTGTTTCTTTTTTTTAATTGGATATTTTCTTTATTTACATTTCAAATGTTATCCCCTTTCCTGGTCCACAATTTCTATACCAAAATAGCTCACATTAGATATGTATGTAGCAGTGACTAAAAACATGTATGTCCTACTAACCCCAGACTAAATGATGGATCATTGCCCTAGCTCTAGCTTCTCTTCCTCCTCCTCTTCTTCTTCTACTTCTTCTCCTCCTCTTCTACTTCTCTTCCTCCTCCCCCTCCTCCTCCTCCTTCTCCTCCTTCTCCTCCTCCTCCAGCCCCCAAAAAATGTTCACAATGACTCTAAACCCATCTCAAAGAGGAGAAATAAGAAAGAAGTGGGAAGTGGAATTGGAAAATATAACAGCTTGCTTTATTGACCATGATTAAAGTGCCTTGCTCTGCCAATTTTTTGAAAGCATGTAATCATATAAAAGCAGCACTAGGCTCTCTCTCAGGATCTCAGAAGACACTCTTGCCAGTGAGGAGGCCACAACTGTCAATTTTATTGGATTAACAATAAAATCTGCTTGTGTATGGTCCCATGAGAGATAATATGAACAGGAAGCTAGAAGAAGGGAGGCAAATGAGTCGCCAAAGCAGTGATTTCAAGAGTCCATGCCACAAGTCAGCATATATCCTGATGAAAATATAAAAGAAACAAATAATATGAAGCCTTATCCATAATTTTTCTAAGTGCAAACACAGATCTGAGTAACATGAAAGAGCATACACATTCCTAACAGGAAATTTGTATGTGAGAGGAGATCAAGGCTCAAAACTTTGCCAGCTGCCTGCAAAACAAGCTCACCAAATTCCTTTGTTACGTTGTTTTATATCACTTTGTTGCTCTTCTTTGCAAACCAGTATATTCCATAGTTTTAATATATCATATAATAGTATTTAACATCCTAACAATAAATCATTTAGGGCTTTCCTAAGCAAACCTGCAAGAGAAGTAAAATTTGAGCTTGGAGATTATTAGAGCTGATATTTGGACAATCTGAGTATAGATAAAAGTCAAGAGCTCTTAGACAGTGTCATGTGACAGGCACCATCAGTGGTCCTCTGTTCACTGTTTTCCAAGCATGTGTCAATGGTGGGAAATATTTTATTTGTTTGGGGAAATTCATTACTATCTATTTGATTATTTATTTTGTCTGTTCATTGATTTGGCCAATAAGACAAAATCTTGTCATGTAACCCAGGCTAGCCTCAAAAGTGTCACAATCCTGCCTCTCTCAAGTGCTTAAATTCCATTTGTGTGCTACCATACCTGGTGAAATTTATTTTTAATAAAACATTTGAAGAATATACATAGAGAATATCATGTGGACAATATAGTGATTTTTTTCTACTTCTAGAAACTTTGCTTTGTTTCCTATTTTTCTTTATTAAATATGGATTTTCTTCATGCAGCAAGTTTTTATAAGGTAAAGCATCAGTAAGCTCAAGTAATAGAATATCGTCACCACCCTAAACTCCTGCTCCTGCCCTTGTGATCTAATAAAAGTGCATTTCCATTTTTCCAAAGTTACTTCATTATTTTATTTCTATCATTGTCTTCTAGTTTTTGAATTTGAAACAAATGGACTTGTGTAGAACAATTTCCTTCCTTCAGTGAAATTTATATTTCTGGGATTCAACCTGCTGTTGCATCGAAATGATGTTATTCATCCACTCTCCTGCCAGCAGAGCATGAAGTTTCCCATTCATCAGCATGTGTGTCAGGTTGTGGCAGTGTCATCTATAACCATTATATGGGGTGTATAGGATTTCCTGTTGTAATTTAAATTTTTATTACATTGATAAATAGTAATGCCAACTGTTCCTTAATGTTCTTCAAAATTTCTCTTTTGTAAAGAGAAAAATGACTGTATTGAACTTTCTCAGGTTTTCCTGTTGAGTTTTCTTTTTCCTAAAAGTTGTAAAGAATGTCTAATACATACTATACACAAGTCCTTGGTTAGGGATGTCTAAGTAGATGACTAAATTGTGTCTCCTTAAAGTTCAGGTATTGAAGCTTTAGCCTCGAGCCAGTTCCAATGTAATCATATTAAGAAATAAATCTTGGCTAGTAAGTGGTGGTGCACGCCTCTAATCCCAGCCCTTGGGAGGCAGAGGCAGGTGGATTTCTGAGTTCGAGGCCAGCCTAGTCTACAGAGTAAGTTCCAGGACAGCCAGAGCTATACAGAGAAAACCTATCTCAAAAAAAAAATGGGAAAGAAAAGAAAAAGAAGTAAATCTTTAAGTAGTAATTCATATTATTTCAGGATACACCATGGGAAAAGAATTCTGGAGTAGGATTTAAATCAGGAAATAAAGCCGGTAATGGAAAAATAGAGCCTTATAAAGTTAAAGGGCTAATTAAAATAATGTATAGGAATAGCTGTTCAAGTGAAGAGACATCCTACAGAACAGGAGAGACTCTTTACTAGCTGTACATCTGACAATAAGCCTAAACAATGAGAAAATGAATGTCCCATTTTAAAATGATCTAATCAGTTGAACAGTTTTCAAAAGAAGAAATATAAATGGCCATTAAATTAGCATCTGTGCCCAGCAGGGAAATGTGCCATAGAAGTTCCTTGAGGTTTCATCTCATCCCAGTCAAAATAGCTACCATCAGAGAAGATATCAGATGGAAGGATCCTCCATGCTCATTGATTAGTAAAATTAACAGCAAAATTGGATTTCTATCCAAAAGCAATCTATAGATTTTATGCAATTCCCATCAAAATTCCAACAAAATTCTTTACAGACCTTGAAAGTACAATAATCAACTTCCTATGGAAAAAAAAAAACAAAAAACAAAAAAACAACAACGAAAAAAGAACTTCTAGAGGTATCATCATCCCTGATTTAAAGCTGTACTACAGAGCAACAGTTATAAAAACCACATGATATTGTGATATAGTGATATCCTTTATGTGTAATTCCTTTATGTCTGGCTTTAAGTGAAATGTATAGTATAGTCTTGTGTCTGGCTTTGAGTGACGTGTATCAGCGCAGCCTTTGCTATGTTTGGATTAATCAGTAGAAGCTGTGAAATTGTTTTCAGACTATTTGAACCTTGAATAAATGTTTCCAGATAGTCTGAACTATTAGGAGGTATGGCCTTGTTGGAATAGGTATGGCCTTGTTGGAGGAACTATGTCATTATAGAGTCAGGTTTTGAGGTCATATATTCTCAAGCTATGCCTAGTGAGGCACACAGTCTCTCCCTGCTGTCTTCAGATCAAGATGTAGGATTCTCTGCTCCTCCAATACCATGTCTGCCTGCATGCTGCTGTGTTTACCACCATGACTTGTTGTGGTCATGATGTCTTTTTACAACAATAAAACCCAAACTAAGACAGCCAGAAATGGGAAACATTCTAAATGTTCCTCAGTAGAAGAATAGATGAGAAATGTGGTACATTTACAAAATGGAGTATTACTCAGCTGTTAAAAACAATGACATTGTGAAATTTGCCATCAAAAGGATGGAACTAGAAAGGATCATTCTGAATGAGGTAACTCAGACCCAGAAAAACAAATATGATATCTACTCACTTATAATGGGATATTAGCTGTAAAGTAAATGTAAATAGTGCTAACAATTCACAGACCCAGAGAAGTTAAGTAATAAGGAAAGCTCAAGGCAGGAAAACATGACTCTCCCTGGGAATGGAAAACAGAATAGTCATTGAAGGTGAAAGGGGGTGGAGTAAAAGGGACAGGAGGGATCAAGTGGGAAGATAGAGGGAGAGAATACTGGGAGAGACAACTAGAATTGGGGGGGGGGGCATCTTGCTGTAAGCTAGAAACCCAGTGCAATGGATACTTCTAAGACTCCTAGCAATTGGAATACAGAGTCTGAACTGGTCATCTCCTGTAATCAGGCAAGACTTCCAGTGGAGGGATTGGGGCAGCATCCCAGCCACATAACCTTCAACCTACAATTTATCCTGCCTACAATATGTGTTGGGGTAAATGAAGCTGGCACAGAACTGTGAGAGTGGCCAACCAGTGACTGGTCTAGCGTGAGATCCATGACACAAGATGTAGTCCACCCTGACATTGCCTGGAGATCCAGGAGACAGAAGCTGTGTGTCCCCAGAGACCTAGGATAGAACTGAGCACAACTGGGGAGAAAAAGTCAATGAAATGTTTCTAATGATATTCTGATATACTCAGGTTGGTGCCTAACCCAATTATCATGAGAGAAGCTTCACCCAACAACTGATAGAAACAGATGCAGAGTCCCACAGGCTAACATTAGTTGGAGCTCAGGAATCATATGGAGAGATTATAAGAGCTAGAGGGGTCCAGAACACCAAACAAATACCTATGAATCAACCAATCTGAGCCCTTTGGGGTTCACAGAGACTGAACCTGAATAGCCATCCAGGGAACATGCATGGGATTGACCTAGACCCTCCACATATTTGTTAGAATTATGTAGCTTAGTGTTCTTTGGGACGCCCAACATCAGGAGCAGGGATTGTCTCTGGTGTTTTTGCCTGCTTTTGGGACTCTTGTCTTCCTAGTGGATATATGGAAACAGATCGGGATATTTCTCAAAAGCAAAATTAGTGCTGCAATACAACCCTACTGTCCTGTACACCTAAAGGACCCCAGTCCTACTGCAGAGACACTTGTACATCCATGTTATTGCTGCTCTGTTAACACTAGCTGGAAAATGGAGCCAGCCTACAGGTCCATCAACAGATGAAGAGATTTCTTTTTAATAAGGCACATAAACACAATAGATATTTATTCTGCCATGAACAAAAATAAAACTGCTATATGTGTAAGAAGACGAATGGAACTATAAACTATTGTATTAAACAAAGTAAGCCAGACACAAAAAGATAAATATCATGTCTTCTCTTACATGAGGACCACAGATTGGAATTTTTATGTATGTGGGAATGGCTAAGCATGTCATGAAACTTCAAAGGAGACCATGATATAGGGAAACGGGGGTCTTAAGGGATAGAGGGAAGAGAGAGAGAGAATATGGGTGATGTGATAGTGGGAAGAGAGAAGAGTTAGTGTAAGGGGACAAACTGAGGCGCAGAAGACATGGGCAGAAAGAACAGGGAATTAGAATCAACACAAAGATGTATAAAAATGTGGTAACAAAATTCATTACTTTGCTTGTCATTTTTAAAAAGCAAAACTGAAAAGGAAACTAACATAGGTTATTATGGATGAAGGTAATAGTACATACATTATCCAGTTCCAATTCATTATTATTGCACATTAATATTTCATAATACATTGAAATTTGTTACCATACTACAGGTAATAATGTATGAGGATGCCAATGGAAATGGTAAGACAAGGGGATAAGGAACTCTGAGGGTCTGCCCCTCCCTAAAAACCATACATTTGTCACAAAAAAAAAAAAAAACTCACACTTAAAAACTTAACAAATGTTCCAGTAACTCAAAGAAAATTTATTCCAAACTGTTAATTGAGGGGGTAGGCAGATGGCTTGGGTGGTGAAGCTTTCACTCTGTAAGCATGAAGACCCAATGATGAACCATAAAAACCATGGTGCCCACATCAGTAATTCCAGCAGTTGGGGAGAGAGAAAACATTGTATCTGAAGCTCATTGGTCAGTCCATCCTAAAAGAATCAGCGAGTTCCAGGTTCATTAAGAAAGCCAGTCTCAAAAGTAAGGTGAGAAGTAATAGAGAAAACTAAGTAATGATGGCCAGTGCACTCCCAACATGTATACAGACACACACACACACACACACACACACACACACAGAGAGAGAGAGAGAGAGAGAGAGAGAGAGAGAGAGAGAGAGAGAGA
>JADRCD010220653.1:0-14700 GCA_019843815.1 Montemys delectorum | reverse complement strand
GAGAGAGAGAGAGAGAGAGAGAGAGAGAGAGAGAGAGAGAGAGAGAGGGGGGGCAGGGGGAGAACAGCAAACACAGAGAGAGAGCATATGCAGAGAGAAAACACACAAAAAGAGAACACAGAGAGAAAGAATGTTAATTCAGAATAAATTTTGTAGAATTTTAACTTACTCTGCTCCCATCCTTTGCTCGCTAGCTCAACAGAACCCTTGATTTAAAAATTCACTAGAAGGTTCACCAGCAGACAATCAAGCAAGGAATTGGCAGATGCATCAGTGAACTCAGAGAACACTTTACTTGAGATTTCCCAGTTAGAAGAGTAAAAAGAAAAATAATAGGAAAAAGTGAAGAAAGCTAAAGAATAATTGAACATCCTTAAGCCAAACAACACATGGGTATCAATGTATGGAAACAAGTGAAATTGACCCATTATCACATCATTACACTACAAGCAGAACTACATTGAACTAAAAATATTCTACAAGACAAGAAATAATTGAAGGACTAAAGAGGTAGCCTACTCAGTGGGCAAGAAAGTTACAAATTACGGAGCTAATGAGAGTTTAAGGGTGAGCAAAGTGGCTCAGTGGTTCTAAGCATGTGTGCACAGGATCGAGCTTCAACCTCCAGATTCTACAAGGTGACAAGAGAGGACTCCCAAAAGTTGTCCTCTGCATGAATGTCTGCATGAACACGTACACACAAGTCATAATACCCACAAAATAAGCTTTAAGGAGTTGTATATTCAAAAGACATAAAGATCTCAACTCCACAGCAGGAAAACTAACCTGACTTTAAGTAGGCAAATGACCCAAAGAGACATTTTCAAAAGGCAGTAAATATATGGCAGCAAATACATCAGAAAATGTACAACATCATTAATCAGGAAAATGCAAACTGAAATTACAATGATACTCCACCTCCCTCCTATCAGAATGACTCTTACCAAATTATGACACATAAACAGTGAGAGCAATAAGACAAAAGGGCCCCTGCATGCTGTTGATGGGTGTGCACTTCCAGCAGAACCATTATAGGAGACCATCTAAAAAACTCTACTGAGATTACATGATCCAGTAATCCCACTGCTGGATATATTTACAAAGAAACATAATTTGGGTCAAGCCACACTTTAGTGTCATTTCTCAGATAAATCCTATCAGGGGTTTTTAAATGAATCAATGCTCATAATTTTCAACCTCTTTCCAAAAATTCAAAAACTGTGAACACTCCAAGCTCCTTTAGCAAGGCCAGCAATATTTTGATACCAAAACCAGACAAACACGTTCCAAAAAAAAAGAAAGAAAGACAGAAAAGAAAGAGAAAGGGAAAAGAAAAAAACAAAATGAAAAGAAAAATGCAGCTATAATTAAAAATCTCTGATGACTACAGATACATTTCTTTTCCACAAAATGCTAATATCTCAGTTGAGGTTTCTATTGATATGCTAAAACACCATGACCAAAGCAACTTCTGTACCACTGTTCAACACTGAAGGAAGTCGGGACAGAAACTCAGCCAGGGCAGGAACCTGGAGGCTGGAGCTTTTTGCAGAGGCCATGGAGGGGTGCTATTTCCAGGATTGCTCCTCCAAACTTACTCATGCTGGTTCTGAGTAGAATCCAGGGCCACCATCCCAGGGATTGCACCACCCAACATGGTCTGAGCCCTCCCTCATCAACCACTAATTTAAAAAATGCTTTACGACCAGATCTTATGGAGTCATTTTTATCAGTTGTGATACCATCTTTCCAGATAACTCTACCTTGACTAGCTATCATAGCTAGTAACCTAAATTCAGCAGTAGGTTAAAAACAAATGACATGATCAAGGACTTAGCCTTGAGATACAAAGTTTGTTCAACATACAAATAATCAATTTGACATTAGTTTAGCATAGCATGTATGTTAGTTTGCTGTATATTGCTGTCATAAAACACCATGACCACCGGGCACTAGTGGTGCACGCCTTTAATCCCAGCACTTGGGAGGCAGAGGCAGGTGGATTTCTGAGTTTGAGGCCAGCCTGGTCTACAGAGTGAGTTCCAGGACAGCCAGGGCTACACAGAGAAACCGTTTCTCAAAAAAAAAAGCAAAAACAAAAAACAAAACAAACAAACAAAAAACCACCATGACCAAAGCAATTTGGGAAGGAAAGGGCTTACTTCATGTTACAGCTTATAGTCCAGTATCCAGGGAAGTCAGAGCAGGAACTCAAGACAGTAAACTGGAGACAGGAACTGAAGCAGTGGGTACTAAGTAACACTACTTACTGGACTGCACTCTGTAGCTTGCTCAGCCTGCTTTCCTATACAACCCAAGACATCTGCCCAGTGTTGGCAAGCCCATAATGAGCCAGGACCTCCCACATCAATCATTAATCAAGAAAATGTCTTGCAGACATGGCCACAGGCCAGTTTGATGGAGGCATTTTCTCAATCCAGGTCCATTCCTCCCAGATTATTCTGATTTGTGCAAAGTTTACCAAAAACAAAAAAAATAAATAAATAAAAACACAAAACAAATGAAAAAAAAAAAACCTAGCACGCACATCATTTTAATAGAATGAAAGATCAATCACCTAGTTACCTGAATGGATGTACAAAAAAGAATATTCAACATGATTCCATGATAAAACGTTCTGCAAATAAACCTAGAATGAAATGAAAGCTTCTTGTTGAAGGGTGAGACTACTACAGAGATGTACAACTAGTCAAAATACAGAGAACAAGTGGCACACTGGCAATCCAACCTCTGTGCCTAAAGCTAGAACATCCTAGAGGAAGAACCATCTCACGGCTGTGAGAGTCAGAGGACCAGGATGCCTCCTGCTAGATGGTAGCTTCTAATCTCTTAGTTATTTCTTTTCTTGGTTGAGATTATAATGTAATTACGTCATTTGCCCATATTCCCTTTCCTCCTTCCAGATAGGAAAGCTGCACCCAGGAAATCTCAACAATATGGTCCTTTCAACAAGACCTACACAAAGATAACACCAGTTAACATGCCAACATCGATGGGGGCCTGCCCATCACAAGGGCCCGCCCCTACATGAATGGATACAGGAATTAATGACTGCTGAGATAGGGGAAATTGTTTTTTTTTTTAGGGAAAGGCCCCTGATAGGCTATCCAGTCCCAGGTAGTTCATACTTAGCATATGAATAAGCATCACTAATGTACGCAGTATGTTGTACATATAGCATAAACATATGTTTACTTTTATGCCTCTGTATGCCTCTGTAACCATGGTAATTATAAAGGAAGTCATGAGTTTGAGAAGGAGTGAGGAAGGACACTGGAAGGAGGCCAGTTGGGGAAGAAAAGAGATAAATTATGTAAATACAGTGTTCCATATGTGAAATTTAAAATTAAAAATTTAAAGGGGTAGAAGGAAATTAAATCAATAAAACAAAAGCTATCTAGGAAAAGGTCACAACATATATATATGAGAGATTCAATCATAAAAGAGTGAAAGCTTTTCTTCTATGATCAGGAAATGTGCCTGCCACTTCTATGCAAAAATAACACTGGAAATCCTAATTACAAAAAAACATGCCACAAGAAAAAAAAAAAAAAAGAATGTCTGATGTCTGGTGGCAACACATGCCTTTAATCCCAGCACTCCTGAGGCAGAGGCAGGAGGATCTCTGAGTTCAAGACTAGCCTGGTTGACAGACCAAGTTCAAGGACAACCAGAGCTACATAGAGAAACCTAGTCTCATGAAAAAAAAAAATTGAAAAAGGAAAGAAAAGGAAAAGTGGAGCATCTAAATGGAAAGAAAAAACACAAATGATCTCTTCACATATATCTTGAATACACCTAAAAATTTCACACAACAAAGAATACCTCTAAAGCTAAATTTAAAGATCAATAAATATGCAGTGCACATACTAGGCACTTTTAAAAACCAGTTGTGCTTCTATGTATTTACAATGAATAGTGGTAAAAAGAAATTGAGAGGACAATTCTACCCACCACCACAAGGGAAAGAATAAAATACTCACCCCATACTCACCCCATACTCCCCCAAAAGAGCAAAATACGTGTGAACAAACAGACAAAAAGTCTTGAACACGGAGAACTACGACTCCTGCTGTAAAGTAGGAAAGGACCCGCCATATCTCATAGAACCCAGACCTCTGCCAGACTCCAGATCTGGGTGAAAGTGAAGAACACAGCAGGAGCACACTGTACTAAGTGGTAGTTGTCAATAATAAGGCAATCCTAAAGGGGAGTGACAGCAACTTGAAAGGACAGCATCATTTTGCTCTTCCCTTGCCATTGTTTGACCTTTCTTATAATCCCTCCATTTATCTACATGCCAACCCACAGAGGCAGATCACTCTGCTGTCTAAATTAAAAATGCTGTGCATGTGTAAGGTTTAAGTAAAACTGATTTTCTTGACCCCCCAGCTCTTCTCTTTAAATCCTTTGTTCTCACGAACCCTCCCTTAATGAAGCACAGGTGAGCAGTACCACTGAGCCGCAGATACCCACTTTAATTAAGTCACAGGACACTGAAACAGGTGCTTTTCTAAAGGTAAATGAACGCCACACAATGGGACATTATGAGTCAGGTTCTGAAAACATCAGTTATTCTTATGCTCTTGAAAAAAGTAATAAGAAGGAAAACTTCCCCAAGACTCAGGAACCTTCCTTTCAACTGTTTATGGGAGTTTTAATCTTTCCTGTCTCTCTTGTCAATGGCTTTGATCTTGGATGCTATTTCCTTGCAGAGCATCTTATCTCTCAAAATTACTTCAAATATAGCCTGCTCTGTTTTTAAAACTACAAAAAAGGAATGAATTCTACACATGAGTTTCATTAGATATTTCATGATTAGGTCGTAAACCTCATATGAACACCTTCTCCGAGATTTTAACAATTATTTTTGGATTTTTTTTTTATTTTATTTTATTTTATTATTAGATATTTTCTTTATTTACATTTCAAATGATATCTCCTCTCCTGGTTACCATGTGAAAAAATATCAAAAACAAAAACAAAAAACAAACCCTATTTCCTCCCCCCTCCCCCTGTTCACCAACCTACCCTCTCCCACTTCCTGCCCCTGGCATTCCCCTACATTGGGGCATATAATCGTCACAAGACCAAGGTCCTCTCCTCCCACTGATGACCAACTAGGCCATCCTCTGCTATACATATGCTGCTGGAGCCATGAGTCCTACCATGTGTGTTCTTTGGCTGATGGTTTAGTCCCTGGGAGCTCTGAGGGTACTAGTTAGTTCGTATTGTTGTTTGTCCTAAGGGGCTGCAAACCCTTCAGCTCCTTGGGTCTTTTCTCTAGTGCCTTCATTGAGGACCCTATGCTCAGTCCAATGGATGGCTGTGAGCCTTTACTTCTGTATTAGTCAGGCACTGTCAGAGCCTCTCAGGAAACAACTATATCAGGCTCCTGTCAGCCAGCACTTGCTGACATCCACAATAGTATCTGGGTTTGATGATTGAATATGGAAAGGATTCCCAGGTGAAGCAGTCTCTGAATTGTCCTTCTTTCAGTTTCTGCTCCATAGATGGGTATTTTGTACCCCATTCTAAGAAGGAATGAAACATCCACACTTTGGTCTTCCTTCTTCTTGAGTTTCTTGTGGTTTATGGATTGTATTTTGGGTATTCTGGGCTTCTGGGCTAATATCCACTTATCAGAGAGTGCATACCATGTGTGTTCTTTTGTGATTGGGTTACCTCACTCAGGATGATACTCTCCAGATCCATCCATTTCCCTAAGAATTTCATAAATTCATTGTTTTTAATAGCTGAATAGTACTCCATTGTGTAGATGTACCACAGTTTCTGTATCCATTCCTCTGTTGAGGGACATCTGGGTTGTTTCCAGTTTCTGGCTATTATAAATAAGGCTGCTATGAACATATTGGAGCAAGTGTCCTTATTACATGTTGGAGCATCCTCTGGGTATATGCCCAGGAGTGGTATACTTGGGTCCTCCAGGAGTACTATGTCCAATTTTCTGAGGAGCTGCCATACTGATTTCCAGAGTGGTTGTACCAGCTTGCAATCCCACCAACAATAGAGGAGTGTTCCTCTTTCTCTACAACCTTGTCAGCATCTGCTGTCACCTGAATTTTGATCTTAGCCATTCTGACTGGTTTGAGCTGGAATCTCAGGGCTGTTTTAATTTGCATTTCCCTGATGACTAAGGATGTTGAACATTTCTTTAGGTGCTTCTCAGCCATTCAGTATTCCTCAGCTGAGAATTCTTTGTTTAGCTCTGTACTCCATTTTTAATAGGGTTATTTGATTCTTTGGAGTCGAACTTTTTGAGTTCTTTGTATATATTGGATATAGAATTGGTAAAGATCTTTTCCCAATCTGTTGGTTGCTGTTTTGTCCTATTAACAGTGTCCTTTGCCTTACAGAAGCTTTGTAATTTTATGAGGTACCATTTGTCAATTCTTGATCTTAGAGCATGAGCTATTGGTGTTCTGTTCAGGAAATTTTCCCCTGTGCCTATGTGCTCCAGGCTCTCCCCCACTTTTTTTTCTATTATTTTCAATCTATCTGGTTTTATGTGGAGGTCCTTGATCCACTTGGTCTTGAGCTTTCTTTGTACAAGGAGATAGGAGTGGATCGATTTGCATTCTTCTACATGCTAACCGCCAGTTGAGCCAGCACCATTTGTTGAAAATTCTGCCCTTTTTCCAGTGGATGGTTTTAGTTCCTTTGACAAAGATCAAGTGATCATAGGTATGTGGGTTCATTTCTGGGTCTTCAATTCTATTCCATTGATCTACCTGCCTGTCACTGTACCAATACCATGCAGTTTTTATCACAATTGCTTTGTAGTATAGCTTAAGGTCAGGGATGGTGATTCCACCAGAGGTTCTTTTATTGTGGAGAATAGTTTTCACTACACTAGGTTTTTTGTTATTCCAGATGAATTTGAAAATTTCTTTTTCCACGTCTGTGAAGAATTGAGTTGGAATTTTGATGGGGATTGCATTGAATCTGTAGATTGCTTTTGTCAAGATGGCCATTTTTACTCTATTAATCCTGCCAATCCATGAGCATGGGAGATCTTTCTATCTGCTGACATCTTCTTCAATTTCCTTCTTCAGAGACTTGAAGTTCTTGTCATACAGATCTTTTATTTGCTTAGAGTCACAGCAAGGTATTTTATATTATTTGTGACTATTGTAAAGGGTGTTGTTTCCCTAATTTCTTTCTCTGCCTGTTTATCCTTTGTGTAGAGGAAGGCCACTGATTTTCTTGAGTTAACTTTATATCCAGCTACTTTGCTGAAGTTGTTTATAAGGTTTAGAAGTTCTCTGGTGGAATTTTTGAGGTCACTTAAGTATACTATTATATCATCTGCAAATAGTGATAATTTGACTTCTTCCTTCCCAATTTGTATCCCTTTGATCTCCTTTTGTTGTCTAATTGCTCTGGCTAGGACTTCAAGTACAATATTGAATAGGTAGGGAGAGAGTGGGCAGTTTTGCCTAGTCCCTGATTTTAGTGGGATTGCTTCAAGTTTCTCTCCATTTAGTTTGATGTTGGCTACTGGTTTGCTGTATATTGCTTTTACTATGTTTAAGTATGGGCCTTGAATTCCTGATCTTTCTAAGACTTTTATCATGAAGGAGTGATGGATTTTGTCAAATGCTTTCTCAGCAACCAATGAGATGATCATATGCTTTGAGTTTGTTTGTGTAGTGGATTACATTGATGGAGTTCTGTATATTGAACCATCCCTGCATCAGTTCCACCTCTCCCTTTATGACTCCAGCCACCAAATACCTATTGGTCTATATTTCTATGCCAAAATCCTAGGGCTAGAACTAGCTTCCAGAACCTTCTAAACATGTTTGCATACAGCCTTTATGAAGGTAGGAAAATAGCTCCAGCGAATACTCAGATTTGTTGTCCCTTTAAGAGAATCTTCTTTAATTTATTCTCTCACATCATTACACAAAGCTGATATAGTAACACTGGCTGTCATCCCCAGTATTCTATAGACTCCACAGAGTGACTAATTGAGCTCAGAAGTTCAAGGCTACTCTGGGCAACATAATGAGAGCTTGTCTCAATTTAAAAAAAAAAAAAAAGAATTTCAAGGCTAGTCTGTACAACATAATGAGAGCTTGTCTTAATTTAAAAAAAAAAAGAATTAATCATTGAAATAGAGTGATAGTTTTATGGCCTCTTCCCTTCCACTTTTTCCTTTAAAGCATGCTTATTTGCTGCTAGACTCACCACTCAGCACAAGCAATGAATTATCTATAAGCAAAATTAGATGGTATTCTACAATGTCTTCATCTATCATAAAATAAAATTGCAGAGCCAACTTAACTGGCTACCACTCGTGAGCAGAGCTTGATACAAAAGCAGTAAATCCTGGTTTAGAGTCAAAGTGTGAGGCCTCTTGTTCAAAGTGCTTAGGAAACAGAGCCATTAAAGTTCCAAACAGGAAACCTTTTCTTTTCTTCCATGGGAATTATTTGTGACATGTTACAGCATTTTTTTTTATACTCACAACTCACTGAACTTGTACCAGAGGCAACAAAATATAAAATTATTAGAATGCATTGAATGACTCGTGTTTATAGTACACGAGGAGTTCTGAAGAAACAGCTGTACAATATGTGCAGTCATAACAATGCCACAACTCAGATTTCATAGTCCACACATGCAAATTCAGTCTTTAGAAGCATAGAGTGGCTGCCCAAGACTAACACTTGTTGGCACCGGGCTATGCTGCCAACATTCAATGTTTTCTCAATGATGAGGAAGGGAGACTGGACTAGCAAGGAGCTACGATTAGCCTATTTGGTCTTTTGTATAGAAGTGATTGTTCGATAGAGAAAAGCAAAAGAATAAAAAGGAACTGAAAGTTATCCACGCCGTTCATGCCATTGCCTTTCTTTTTAAAGCAAGTTCTGTAGTCCTCAGAACAGCTTACGGCTGTTGGCACCCCCGCTATGCAGCCACAGACATAAGATTTTCCCTGTCTTTGCTTGAACCTCACTGAACTTTCATGAATAATAATCATTCATTGGAATGTTCTACTCATGGGGCTTTGCAAACACTATATTTCAATGGGGTGGCAAGGAAAAAAAATGAACACATGGTTTGTTCCTTGGGTCCCAACTTGCTTTCTATAGCAACTTGAGGAAGAGATTTTTATAACATCCGTTCTCAGTTGCCAGTTCGACTACAGCTGGAATTAACTTTAAATAAAAGCCACTGGGCACCCTTGCAAGGGATTTTAGTTACTTGGATCATTTGAGGTAGGAAGACCCAACTTAAATTCAGATTATTTGAGTTAGGAAGACCCACCTGAAATCTGGGCCACATTTTTGTGGCAGCCTGTATAAACGACAAAGAGTAAGAAGCTTTTGCTCTGGGCCTCCTCGTCCCCATCCTCACTAGCAAGTTCATTCTTTCACTGGTATTAGAACCTACTTCTCTGGGATTCCAAGATATACTCAAGAGCAGCTGAGACATCCAGCCTCAAGACTGGAAAACTACTGGATGTTTGAACTTTTCTTCAGAAGACTGCCTTTGTTAGAATAGCTGGACAACAGTTCTGTTCCTCAAGAAAATCCGGCCTTATTTAATCTTATAGTTTACAGCCCACCATAAACAGAAGTTGGGGTAGGAGCTCGAGGCAGGAACCTGTAACCTCCCTGTGAGAGGGCGGATTCTTCAAATTCCTGCCTGCCAGATGATCACGCCTCTCTGCCCACCTCCTGCTAATTGCCACGCCTCTGTCCAGGTTCCAGTTGCACCCGGAAGTCCTGCCTTCACAGACTGAAGAAGCTGCTGATTAGGCCAGGTGGCTGAAAAACTTGTGGGAGTGGTTTTGCCTTTCTTATTCCAGCGTTTTGCTTGTTAATTATCATTATAGAATGAATGATGGCTGGATAAATTACATATCTGAGTCGGCCAGTTTTTTAATCCTTTCCGCGCAGTAAAGGTAATATCATGGCTTGCCAAATCTCTTTATCTCTTTTCAAAATACCCATGGGTAATCGTGGCAGCTGGACTGCTATAGGAACCAAAGGCAGGAACTAAAGCAGAGGCAGAGAAACTACCTACTGGCTTATTCCTCATGGCTTGCTAAACCTGCTTTCTTACACAACTCAGGACCACCTTCACCACCCACAGTGGGATATGCACTCCTACATCAATTGTTACTCATAAAATTACCCCCCACGATCTTCTCCACAAGTCAATATAAAGGAGATGTTTTCTCAACTGAGGTTCTGTCTTCCCAAATGATAATGGTAGCTTGTAGCATGTAATTTTAAAATGCGCCAGAGCTGTGACCATGCTAGCAGTCCCTCCCGGCTTAGCTCCTAACTGGCTGGCTGCTGCCAGCTCTGACCTGGTTTGCCCGAGAGCTAGGGCCCTCTGGCCCCTCCCGGCTTCCCTTTGTCCCGCCTAGTTTTGCGAAGGAGGGGGGTGGGGGGGGGGCTGTCAGTCGCAATCAGCCCCGACCCTGCTTCTCTCTCTACCCACCTTTGCTCCTTGGATAAAAACACTCAGACAGCTTTATTACCTTAGAACTTACCTGTTAGCACAATTGTTGGGCTCAAATACCTCGCGCCTGGAAAGGCATGCCCTTAACAACGTATTAACTCCAACTCTCCTTCTGTCCTAAGCTTCATGGCTTGTATCAGCTAGCCCCCACGGACCTCCTCGACCGTCCGCTGGTAGCAGAGGCTACTGGTTCTAGTGGCCCCGAGATCTTACATGATTGCTGCATGCTTCTCTTTCCAAACCATGGCTGAAAAGCCCCCTCTTTCCCTGCATATCCCTTTTCCTCCTGAGACCCAGAAGTCTCAACTGTCTGTATCATCCATCCAGTAATTGGCTCCAGGCCTTCTTTATTGACAAGAATCAAGAACTAATTAGGGAACTAGACTTTATTATCAGTGCCTGCCCCTACACTAGCTTATGACAAATTGACAAAATAAAAACCTAACATTTGATTGTTTGTTTGTTTGTTTGTTTGAGACAAAGTATCAACTCCTCACAAGTACTGACCATCAAACCAGGCACACATATTAACTGAGCGTCCTCTCCTCGTGTTCTTCTTCCATTGCTCCTCTATACTGCACTTATAGAACACAAGTCAAAGGTATGAATATGTTCAGGGCAAGGTCATGACATGAAACAAGCACAGGGCCCATCTGAGCACAGGTCCCAGTGTGACTGTGGATGTGCAGCTGGATGCACTGACCGGAAGGCCCATCACATCCGATGCTTCCTATGACTTCCTAGTGAATTTACTTCAGCTTTTGGATTACAATTTTTAATCTTCACCTTCAGAAACACAGCACATAATAAATATCTATATGCTAACAAATCAAGATGAATTAATAAAATAGCACAATACACACACTAATAAAAAAAAAAAAAAACTCAGCTAGGTTTCAGTTCACTTAATATGGCAGAGCACACCTTGATCTCCTTTAGGGCTGGGACTTCCTTAACATAATAATGTTGCTTTTATTAACTGACATCTTCCAACTACAAACAATCAAGTGTAGAAGCTGTAAGTAAATACGGAAACTTGGTAAATCAAAAGAAATGATTCAAGAACATTTGAGGCACAACTTTATTCATAAAGCTCAAACCAGGAAATAGTAAATTGTGGTATAGGAAATCCCAGGGGCTGCCTAACCACAGTGACAAGTAGGATATTTATTTTATATATATTTATAACATATATATGTATATATATGGATGCAGTATCTTACTGGCATATTCATTTTCAGAGGAAGTAAGTCATATGGTAATGGAAGATATATATATACATATACACACATATATATATGGAAGATATATATACATATGTATATATACATATATGTGTATGTATGTGTATATGCACATATATGTACATATACACACATATATACACATGTGTATATATGTGTATATATACGCATATGTGTATGCATATATGTATATACACATATATACATATATGTATGTATATATACAAACATATATGTGTGTGTATATATATATATATATCTTCCATTACCATATGACTTACTTCCTCTGGAAATGAATATGCCAGTAAGATACTGCATCCATATATATACATATATATGGCACACTAGAAAGAAGAACTTTCAGATAAATAGAAAAGGTTTGGAAGTTAAAATTTTATTGTCAAAATAAAATATCAATAGAAAATGTGCAAAATATATCTAAAGAAATCCCATCAATTACAAACAAGATTTAAACTGAAAAAAAAAAGTCAGAAATTCCAAGGACTAATCTGAGATTTTCCTATCTACATAATAAGGAAGAACAAAGAGGGGGAAAAGTGTTCACGAAGGGGCTGCTGGACACATCTAGCCTTTCAGGTGGAAGCAGGCTTCAGACTGTAAGGGCTAAGTCTCTGCTAGGAGCGCATACAGCCTAGAAAACTCACACAGCTCTGAGAGTGAAGAGAGGATCCAACAGACTGATGAAAAGACAGCTCACCTTCTAAGAAGTGAAGCCTAAAGATGTCCTCCTTGTCAGCTCACAGGAAGGGAAAAGACAGAGAAGCCTTCCAGGTTCCAAAATGATTTTTAATCCAGGTTCCCCTGGGCAGCCTTCTAAGCACTGATGGGATCCTAATAAAAAGAAAATTCAAAAGAAATACGACGAAAAGAAAAAGAATGCCAAAATCAGCAGTCTTCTGGAGGAGCCGTTCCAGCAGGGCAAGCTTCTTGCCTGCATGGCCTCAAGACCAGGCCAGTGTGGCAGAGCAGATGGCTATGTACTCAAAGGCAAGGAGCTGGAGTTCTATCTGAGGAAGATCAAAGCCCGGAAAGGCAAATAAGCCTCATTCATAGTGTAATAAAGGTGTTTGTTGTTCTATATGTAAAAAAAAAAAAAAAAATATTTGCAAACATGTGAGGACTCTTAAGTTTACCTTAAGTGCGCTATTTCTTAGGAGTGCCAATATATTTCAAGGAAAAGTAATAATGTTATACCAAAACAAGGAGGAAGGTATTGGGTTCACAAAACAGTAACTCCAATCCCAAAGGAGAATTAATTGAAATTCTTGGGTAAAACTGGAACCTGAAGACAGACGGTAAAATTCTCATCATGAGAAGATGTAAACAAACAAAATAGAAATGACTTGGACTTCAGAAAAAAAAAAAGGTGCTGATAAAACAAAGGCACTTGGTGAAGTGTAAGAAGGAAACTCTCCAATGCACAGTGCAGGGAGGACAACTTTGTACCTGGCCAGGGAGAAGCTGAATGGCGGGCATGCTGCTTGGTCTGTCATCGAGGAGTACAGATGTGTGTGTGTCAGAGTTCAGATAACCAAGAAGCAGAAGTGCAGGCAAAGGTGGATGTGGACAAGATATATTGGTAGACCTGATTTTCACATAAAAGCAGAAAGGTAGTGTGTGGAGCACAGGAAAATCATATGACATGGTTTGTTAACTAAAAGGAGACAATGATGAGCTCTTGGAGTTTTTAACACTGTGGCCCAATATCTTTTGTGAGCTGAATAGCTTCTGTTGTGATTATCTTATTCCTCCCAACCACCTGTAACAGGAAAGGAAAGAAAGAAGCTTGAGTGTCGAGAATCCAGATTGTGTTGTCACTATCTATGAAAATACTCTCAGTGATAAGGTAAAAACTGCCCTTTGTTTAATCTTATTCTAAGCAGCAGTGGCTAGGAGCTTGAATCCCAGCCATACTCGGCCATTAGTTAAAGGTGCCCAGGGGAGTGCACAGAACCTCTGTTCAAATGCTTTCACAGATCTCAAAGGCACTACAGCTCATACTGCCAGCTGACTGCACTCTTTGCTGGGGAAGCACTTTTTTGACTGACATAGCACAATTCCACCAATAGATGTAATATAGAACCTTAAGGACAGAACCACAAGATTATACCCATTACTTTATGGGTCTAGAAATCTTTTTTCCCCAGTAATACAAGTTCCTTTTTATCAGGTCCAAATATGGTGTAGACATACACCAGATTTAAAAACAAAAACAAAAAACAGATGATAATCTACTTACGCAGCATACTCAGCAGTACTGAGGGAAAGGACAGCTACAGTAGAAGCCACTGAGTTACCACTGGGCCCAGGTACTGAGAACACTAAGGGCTCATAGCTATGTCTAGTAGGCAATCTAAAAGACCTTCTTTTTGAAATCTAAATGTCCATTTACTTCAAGTGCCTTTTGTTTTGCTTATATAGGTGGAGGGATATCATTTGACCACTGTCATCCTTAGAAACATTTGAAATAGGGCCTGACAACTTTTAACACCATACTTACTGTCAATGTATTTTGGGGAATTGACAGGGTGTTTTCAAGGTTGAAGCATCACAGATTGTGAAAGATAGACTGATATGTGCATTATGAAAAGTTTGCTAGCATTCAAGGGTTAAACGTGGCAGAAGATTTCATCAGCACATTGTTTCTAAGCGGTTCAATTACAGCGTTCTGAGTTCTTCCTGGAACATTCCTCTCTTGTGAAGTCTTTCAAAAGAGGCAAGAAGCAGCTGCTAGATAGACGATAGACAGGAGGCCTTTGCATCATTTTCCTGGGAACCCCTAGATCTCTTAGCTCACAATCTACCTATCATCAGAGGCATGTGTGCCACCCCTTGCCACAAAATTAAATAGATGCTACCTTCTCTTTGCAACAGATTGAAAACACTCCAGGAAACCATAACCAATCGATAT
>JADRCD010220652.1:0-27430 GCA_019843815.1 Montemys delectorum | reverse complement strand
TGTGTGTGTGTGTGTGTGTGTGTATGTTGAGTCCAATGTGTGCATATGTGTGTGTATGTGTGCTGGACTCGGTGTGTGTATGTGTATGTACTGGACTGTGTATGTGTGTGTGCATGTGTGTATGTGCACATGTGCTAAATTCTGTGTGTGTGCTCATGTGTCCTGGAATGTATATGTGTGTGTGTGTATGTGTGTGTGTCCTGGAATGTATATGTGTGTGTGTGTGTGTGTGCGTGTGCGTGTGTGTGTGAATTCTCCCCTTCTCATTTTCTAACTGTGTGATCTTGGGAAAATGAACTTTCTTGTATGGACCTCCATTTTGTCATCTTTAAAACAGAAATCATAAAACTACTTTAAAAAGTTATTATTGTGGGTGAGGAGATGGCAGGGGAGTAAGAGTTCACTGCTAGCATGAGAACCTGAGTTTCAATCTCAGCACCCAGGTAAAAGACTGGTCATGGCTGCACAGCTATAAGCTCAGTCCTGGGAGGGAAGGGTGGAAATAGGGATATAGCTGCAACTTGCTGGCTGTTAGCTTTGCTTCAGGTTTAGTGAGAGAGTCTTTCTCAAGAGAGTAAGGCAGAGAGTGATCAAGTAGGGCACCAATGAACACATACACGACACGCTTTTTTTCAGCGTTCACTGAGACATCGTTACCAAGGTTCCTGATGTGCAGTAAATTAGCTCAAAGTGGGGTTTGTGGCTGCCAACACTGGGGATCACAATAGTTAGGAAGAAGTCCTGGGTGCTGAGGGAGAACCAGACATCACAGTTTTTACCACCAACAGCTCTTTTCTACTGCAGAACACCTACCCCTAGCCAGCTGGGAACAGCAGCTTTGATGTCTGGGCACCCAGGCCTGCAATCTTAAGCACGCTAGAATCTGCTTCCCCCCCCCCCCCCCCCCAGGTTTTTTGCCCTTTCTAGGACTCTGGAAGTCAGCTATCTTTTGTGTGTAGCACCAACATTGCAGAATCTATGTGCCCAGTGCTCTCTGGTTTTGTGACACTCTTTTGCACTCACGCCCAGCACCTTCTACAGAGCATCAAGCCCACTTAAACCCACAGCTCTTAGTTAGCAGTGGCTTACACAATTGCTTATGCTAGCTAATCTGTAAAGCAGCGACATGACGTATGGGTTCATTGGGTAATGAGACCGTTTGCTTGAGGGGAGTGATGCGCCACAGTTCCTGCAGAATCAAGAGTGTGGCTCCTGTTTCAACCCATGCTCTGGCTCAACCCAGCCTGAGACTACTGGTCACAGAATTGGTTATCCCTCAGTGCCCTAGATGGGATGAGGGACACAGCCGAGCTGTCCTCCTCTAGTGGCTGAGGTGGGGTATTTTTGGCATTCAAAAGTCCCAATCTGGGCAGCAGGAACTCCTTTTATATTGACAAAAGAGCAACAGGACTCGGAGGAGACTGAGACAGGAGATTGCAAGCTCCGGGCCTCTGTGAGCTACAGAATGACTTCAAGGTCAGCCTGGGCAGCTTAGTGAGACCTCGTCTCAAAATGAAAAGTCAAAAGAGGACCGGGGAGGTAGCTCCATGGTAGGGTTTACCCCAAATGTGTGAGGTACTGGGTTTTACTCCCAGGGCCTCAGATCTGCCCAGGAAGTCAGAAACTTCTTACTGTCTCTGCACTGGGGAGTGCTCCAAAGTACCTTACATGTGGTCTGGAGAACTGTCCCTCAGAGCTCCCCTCCCCCACGTCTGGTTTTCAGCATCAGGGCTGTACATCAGAAATGACATTAGATAATGCAATACAAAATTTAAACTGAAGATAGCCCCGGCTACTCAGGCCCAAGGAGGACAGTGTGCACCAGGCCAAGGGGGTGAATGGGGCTTCCAGGGGCACAAGGGTTTGTGAATGATTCAAGTAGCTCAGTTTTGGAATGAAGTCTGCCCACTCTCATTTCCTCCACAGCTAGTTGCAGGAAACACACCGGGTTCCAGGAGATCCCTGTGTACAGAGGGCCTCGCCAACCAAGGTATGTTGGGAAAGCAGGCTAGGAGGCAGGTGGAATGGCCATCCCTGCTCTGTGATGTGAGATGCATCCACATTTTGAAGTGGTAGATAGAGGTCAAGGGCAGAGTGGGTGACCACAGGAATAGGTTGTATTCGTCTCATGGGTATGAACTGATGTCATAGAGGCCTGGGGCTCACACAGCCCTCATCACCAGTTTGCAGATGCAAGCACACCTCTACTCTACTCCAGCCGGCAGCAGAGACTGCTCTCCGCCTGCTGGCTTGGAGGAACTTTTCCTGATGCTCTTCCTTACAGTACAGGAACAGTCATCTGGGGAAACATGCAGGGCTTTTCCTCTGATTCACAGTGACTGTTGATAGGAGAATGTGCATCTGGGTAAGAGGGAATTGAAGGGGCACGCAACAGCCTTTGCTATGCTGGGCAGCTTGCTCCACAGGGCTCTGAAGCAGATCCTTACTCTGTGTGGGCTTTGGGAATAATAAAACAACAGTAAGCATAAGCTGAGCTTCAGCATCCCTGTCAAGGCTTGCTTCCTGCACCCCAGTCAGAGCTGGAGCCAGAGCTCTGAGGCGTGGTAGATGAGCCAGGGGTTGGCTGGTTCTGCACAATGCACTGTAATCCTGAGACAAAGTCCACACCCGAGGCTCCACAGGGCTGATTCATGGGATCTGACAACATAGGCTCTTTCCCAGCAAGTGGCACTGTCTGTCTGAAGGTCACCCCTAGTGTCCTGAGTTATTTGCTACCTGGACTGCATCCCAGTTCAAAAGAAAAGCCTGAGTGGCTGACTTTGGATGTGCATATCCCATGACGCAGGTCTAGACATGTGTCTTAAAGGGCCAGCAACTGTCCTAGGGCTTCTTAAAATTCATGTGGTGTTTGTGTATGTGTGTGTGCATGCGCATGCATGTGTGTGCTTGAGTGAGGAGTGTGTGCATGTGTGTGTGGTGTGTGAACGTGTATGTGCACACATGTGTGCATGTGTGTGTGAGAATGTTTGTGTGTGTGCATGTGACTGTGTGTGTATGTGGGCATGAGTGTGTGTGTGGTGTGCATAAATTTGTGCACATGTGCATAAATGAGTGTGTTTGTGTGTGTATTCGTGTGACTGTGTGTATGTGTGTATCTGAATGTGTGTGCTCACATGTGTGTGAATGTGTGTGTGTGTGTGTGTGTGTGTGTGTGTGTGTGTAAGCCAGAATTGATACTGGCTGCCCTTCTTTCTCCGCCTCCACCTTATCTTTGAGGCAAGGTCTCTGACAAACTTGGAGCTAATCAATTGGCTAGGCTTGTTGGCCAGAGGTCTACATGTGTATACTTCCCCATTGCTGGGATTACAGATCCAAGCAGCTGGAAATTATACTCAGGTCTTGTTCTTGTATAGAAAGCATTTTGCTAAGACATCTACCTAGCTCCCACTACTTTATGAACTCAATTTCAGCACCCCCTAAATCCTTGCCTTCCAATGGAATATTCCACTAGACACACAGGAGGAATATCCCAGTTGGCCCAGTTAGTAAAGAATCCTTGCTAAACAAGTCTGATGGTCCAAGTTCTATCCTTGGAACCCATGCTGGAGCCCAAAAACCAGCTCCTGAATATTGTTTTCTGTCCTCTACACATGTGTTAGAGTGTGTGTTACAAACATGCACACGTGTGTGCCCGCATGTGTACACACACACACAATACATAAATGAATTAATTTAAAAATAATTTTAAAATAGAATTAAGTGAGAGGGATCGATTCTGGAGTTGTATGAGAGCAGAGGCAAGAGATCACAATCCAACAGATCAAAACGATTTCCCTGTGAACACTCTCAAGCTGACCATCTTATTCCACGTGCCCCTCAGAAAGCTATAGAGCTCAGTTAATACCTGTAGCCTCCAGCAGATCATCAGGGCAACCCTGCCAGTCTCTCTTCCTTGCTCTCCAACAGAGACACTGCCAAAGCCAGTTCAGTTTGGGAGTGAATCTATTCAGGGAGAGATTCCAGTAGAAAGGCTAAAACACGGGCTGCCCCCGTCACTGTGCTCCCTTTGTTCTGCTAATGTGCTTCCTGACTTGGTGTGGGCTGAGAAGAGCACCTCAGTGAGCCCTTCTGAGGCTGAACCCAGAGAGGCAGCAGGAGGAGACTCCTTTAGTGATGAGTGAAGCAGACTTAGGAATGGAATGCCAGAGTCTAGCCCTGCCTTGCCCTTCCCATCACAGGGAGGTACTGACAGGCATTTTGCTGGGATTTGTAAACAGGACTCTCACCTGAGAACCGAGTTAACATCAAAGGATGTTGGTGTTAAGAAACTGCACAATGCACATCCTGCTCCCCACTGGCTTCTCTGACTTCTGTCGAGCCTTCAAGGATGTTCTAGAAGCTTCTCAGCCTATCTGACTATAGCGGTTGACTTCTCTCCACGCTAGGATACAGGAGTCCTTTATGTTCTTTCTGGTTTCCCTCTTCACTATAAAGTTTCATTGGAGGCTGTCTTAGGGTTTTACTGCTGCTAACAGACACCATGACCAAGGCAACTTTTATAAGGACAACATTTAATTGGGGCTGGCTTCCAGGTTCAGAGGTTTAGCCCATTATCATCAAGGTGGGAGCATGGCAGTATCCAGGCAGGCACGGTACAGCTGGAGCTGAGAGTTATGAGACCCTTCATCTGAAGGCTGCTAGCAGTGTACTGGCTTCCCAAGCCCAAGCCCATAGTGACACACCTACTCCAACAAAGCCACACCCACGCCAACAAAGCCACACCTACTCCAACAAAGCCACACCTACTCCAATAGGGCCAAACCTTCTAATAGTGCTACTCCCTGGGCCAAGCATATACGAGCCATCACAGAGGCAAATCCACTGCTTTTCTTTTTTCCTTTGTATTCTTGCAAGTACACACAACTCTAGAATATTCTATTAGGATGAGCAACCATTAATTCTTAAATATGAACAGAGTTTTTTCAATCACCTCCTACCAGCTATCCTCACACATTTTAAAATATATATTCATACATGCAGGTATGAGGTGAACGTGTGTGGAGACCAGAGGTCAATGTTAGGTATCTTCCTCAATCTCTTCTCTACTTTATTTTTTGGGGGATGAGGTTTGCTCTGAACTTAAGGCTCACTGATTGGCAAGTATAGGTGTTCCCAAGATCCAGGGATCCACCTGTCTCTGCTTCTCCGGATCTGGGATTACTAGTGCAAGCCACCACATCTGGCTTTTTTTGTGGACTCTGGGAATTGAACTTGGGCCCTCATGCCTGTTGTCAGCAGGCACTTTGCCCACTGGGCTGTCTCCTGAGCTCCACCTCCCCACTCCCCCACCTACATTAATTAATGGCATCCATTACTGGGTTATTTAAAAGTCAAGGAAGTCTCATCACTCACTATAATATGGTATTGGGTTGATACAGGGACAATGTTTTAGTTTTGTTTTTTTTGTGTGTGTGAGTAATTTTTTAATGACACTGTGGTGGTTTGAAGGAGAAAGCCGCCTCCCTGATGGCTCACATATTTGCACGGTTGATTCCCCAGTTGAAGCACTGTTTGGAAGGATTAGGAGGTATGGCCTTGTTGGAAGAGGTGTGGAGTGGGCACTGTGGTTCCAAAAGCCCACACCAGACCCAGTGCCTCTCTGCCTGCTGACTTAGGATCAGGATGTAAAGCTCTCAGCTACTGTGACACTGTGACAGTACCTTGCTTCATGCTTCTACCATGATGATAACAGACTAACCTCCTGAAACTGTAAAGCAAGCCTCCAATTAAATGCTTTTTTTTTTTTTTAATGAGTTTTTGGTTATAGAGACCAATACTTATGGAACCTGAAGCCCACATCCTGGATGAATGAGGTATTTGGTTTAGCATAGTTTTTTATTGTCAAATATGACTATGGTCAGCATCCCTTCCAACTTATATCCCATTTTCTATTTCCATTACAGGTCTCTAGATAGCTCAACAATGGAGCTTACATTAGAAGCGACAGGACTTCATTCAGTGTAGCTCCCCAGAACCCTTGTGAATGTTAGTTGATGGGTGTGGCCACTTCCCTGTAGTTCTGGCCTCAGGAGGTAGAGATGGAAGAGTCTCCGGAGCAAGCTAGCTTTGTTGGGGGAGCTCTGAGCCTGAATGGAAGACCCTGCTTCAAAGAATGAGGTAGAAGAATAGTCAGGGAAGGACCCTAAAGTTAATGTCAAGTTCAGGCCTCCACACACATGCACAATTGCTTACACATGTGTCAACACACATGGATACACATAAACACACTCATGCACAGCACAGACATACACCGATAAGGAAGAAATTACCTCAACAATAGCAAACACCCAGGGAAGCCCTTCCATTTATTTTGCAGAAAGAAGCAAGCTTGAGTTACAGAAGGTCAGATGTTTACTTAACAGTTCATGAACAAATCCTCTGATGGGTGACACGGTCCATGTCTGATTTATTAGTATTCTCCTCAGGATCTCAGCAACAAATACTTTAGAGACATTCTAACTATCTGAAAATAATAAGGGCTCATGGGGCTGCAGACATGCCGACAGTCTCTCCTTTTGCTTCCTGCATCTGACAAGACCCTCTTCCTCAGAGCAGACCTGGCCTCCACAGAGAGTCTCCCACAGAAGGGGTCACTGGATGTCCTAAGGGGACTCTGTTCTCCCCACACCTTGAAATTTACAGCTGGCTGCCAGCAACTATTTTAGGAAGTCTATAATTTGAACTCTATCCAATTTTTAATTCTGCTACAAAATTCCAAGGCGTGCTTCCTCAGGCTGTTGGTTGCCACAGGAACCCTGTGCTCAGGGACTGTGTGGCTGAGATCTCTCTTCTTCCTGTGGAGGAAGCCACCTGCTGCAGGGACCTGGCCCAGTCAACTGAGTCCTGTGTTTGTTCATTGTCTCAGTCCTGTTTTCCTGGGCTGTGTGACACCTGCCTGTACCTCGAAGTCCCAGCAGGCAAGCGTCATCTCCAATGTGAACTTGAGAGGCACCACATGGAATGTTCTCCAAGAGCGAGACAGAGGGTTAGCTCTCTTTTTCTCTCCTTCAGAAATCATTCTACTTTTGGCTAAAATCTAGATGGGCAGGGCTGGCCAGCGTGGGGTGGGGGGTCTTGAGTGGGCCATGAGCCACATGGGCAAGCAATGGCTTCTGCAAGCACCCAGAAGAGGGGGATAAAGAAGTCATTGAACAGCAGCCATTTTGTCCAGAGAGTATCATGCTGCCACACAGAACCCCAGTGGAGTAGACCAGTTGCCACAAACTATTCATTTCTTTGTCCCACCGTTCCCATAACTTGTAGCATAGCTACCTTGCAAATGGCTTGATGGATCATAGCTTTTAGCCAAGAGAGACTCCAGGCCTATAAGATTTAGTCTATACAAACCCTTAGTATCCTACTTGACTTTTGAAAATAGCGTGTGACAATTAATATAAGACCATTTAACTATCTGTGTCTAATAGATTTAACAGAACACATTGTCATTTGTTGTAGCTGCATTAGGCTTCTGTCTGACTTTGTGACTTTAATATGATCTGCTGGTCCTTCTATCTGTTTCTAAACTATTATGGACTGGCTGCCTTCTTGTATGCATTTATATATTTTTTTTAAAGTAGCTATCTTTAACATATAAGCACACATTTATTCCCCTTTTGTTTTTCTTAAGCCTAAAGCTGACTGGTACTGCTGATTTATACTCTTTATTTTTCAAAAAAAAGATTTTATTTTTATTTCTAATTATGAGGATATGTGTGTATATGCCTACATGAGTGCAATGTCTACAGAGGCTAGAAGAGGGCGACCTGGAGTTGGAGTTGGTTGTGAGCTGCCTGATCTGGTGCTCAGAAGTTAACTCATGTTCTCAGTAGGACATACTCTTAAACACTAAGTATTTCTCCAGATCCTACGACTTTCTTTAGAACAGAAAAACAAAAACAGAGTATTTAATTTTCTCCTGACATCTCAACTTTTGGCTTTTGGTAAACTCATCACATTGGTTCTGCTGTATTTCCCATCCCTGTGGTGGTTTGAATGAGAATGGCCCTCACAGGCTCATCTATTTGAATTTTTGGTTCCCAGTTAGTGGAACTGTTTGGAAAACATTAGATGATGGTCACTCTGTTACATTGTTGCCTTTTTGGAAGAGGTTATAGCATTGTTGGAGGAGGTGTGGCCATGTTGGAGGAGATGTGTCACTGGGGGTAGGCTTTGAGGTTTCCAAAGCTCTTGCCAGCCCCAGTCCCCACCCCTCTCTGCCTACAGCTTACTGATCAGAAGTGAGTTCTTAGCTACTGCTCTAGGCCATGCCTACCTGCCTGCCTGCCTGCCTGCCTACCTCCACACTCTGTCATGCTGGCTATGGAGAAACACTCTGAAACTGTAAGGAAGCCTCTGATTACATTTTTTTTTTTAAGTTGCATTAGTCATGATGTCTCCTCACAGCAATAGAACAGGAACTAAGACAACTTTCCACTATTCATTTTTATATACATACATGTACGTGTGTGTTCACATGTACCCATGTGTAGGTGTGTACAACAAAGTCAGAGGACATCTCTGGGGACTTGATTCTCTCCTTCTACACTGTGGATCCCAGAGACTGAACCCAGGTTATCAGGCTTGGTGGCAAGTTTCTTTATCTGCTGAGCCAGCTCTGACCCTCTTGTTCATTCTTCTGCATTGAAGGATCTTGACCATTTGTTTGCTCAATGTGTCTAGTTTCCTTCTGTCTTTCTGAGCTGCATTTAGGTAAATATTTCAGCATCCCCTGGAATTTATGAACTTTCTTTCCAGGCAAGTACAGTCTATTTTTTACTAAATTTACATATGAATGTGCTCAGTGAATCTTAGGTGTCAATCATTGTAATTTCCATTTATAGGTTTGGTTCCAAGTCTGTCTCTTTAGAATATCTTGTTAGTTGTCTGTTGCTGCTGTAACATCTGAGCATCAGTGCTGCCTGGGAATCGGCACACATTTCTTCTTCTTTGGTTCTGTGGTTGGTTTTGGAGTCCCACACAGATCTGCCTGCACCATCATCAGGATGTGGACAAGCTCTGGCCATTTGGAGATGCTCTGAGGAACAATGTATTTTCTACTCATTCAGGCTCTTGGCAGAATTCAAATCCTTGGTGTTTATAGGATTGAGATCCCCACATCCTTGCTGGATCTGGTTCCAGCTTCCATGAAGACTGCCTACGCCCTTGAGCTTATTCCCTTCTCCATCCCCTCTGCCTTACAGACACCTGGGAAAGTCAAGTGACTTTCTCGAAGGTGGTTTCTCCCACCCTTCTCTGCTCTTTCCTTTCCTGGATCTTTCCTTGACTACCTCCTTCTATTTTAAAGATATCCACCTGGATTCTCTAGTCTTACTCACCCCACCTCAAGTTCCCAAATGTTTTTTTTTTTATTTATTTATTCGGTTTTTCTTGTTTGTTTGTTTGTTTGTTTGTTTTTTTGAGACAGGGTTTCTCTGTGTAGCCCTGGCTGTCCTGGAACTCACTCTGTAGACCAGGCTGGCCTCGAACTCAGAAATCCACCTGCCTCTGCTTCCCAAGTGTTGGGATTAAAGGCGTGCGCCACTGCCCGGCCAAGTTCCCAAATGTTAAGGACAGATGCCAGGTCCCCTCGCTGTGGACCCAGTCCCACGCTCTGTGAAGTGTGATGTGTCTCCTCTGGGGAAGAAGCCACAGCTCCAGCCACCACACTGTTGCTCTGAACCCAGAATCCTGCCTTATCCTCAATCTTCTGGAGTATGGAACCCGTTGATGTTGAGGTCACTCTGCACTAGACAACAGTTTTAAAAAGACTTAAAAAGTTCATTAGACATTTTTGTCCTTTAGAGTTCTTTCAGTTCTCTTTGAAAAATTTTTTTTCTTTTTGAAATGTGTGTGTGTGTGTGTGTGTGAGAGAGAGAGAGAGAGAGAGAGAGAGAGAGAGAGAGAGAGAGAGAGAGAGAGAGAGAGAGCTGTGTTTATGGAGGCCAAAGGTCAACTTCAGGTGTCCTGCCTCAGTCTTCACCCACCTTGTCTTTTGAGACAGAGATTCTCACTGGCCTAGAGCTCACTCAGCTCCTCCTGCCTCCCCTTGCCAGTGCTGGGATTATAAGCATTTTCTACCATGCTGAACTTTTTATGTGGACTCTGGGGGACTTCAGTGAAGTCCTCATGCTTGCTCAGAAAACACTTCACAGGCTGAGCTCTTTGTCCAGTCTGAAACTCTGTTCTTTTTGCATTCCCCATCTTCAGCAAAACATTAATTTGTTAAACATCTAGACCCAAGCTCCTGCTCCTGCGTTTACCATCATGTCTCTCCTGCTCTCATCAGAGACCGTCAGTCAGCACCCAGGAGCCTCAGGAGCTACTGATTTTCTGGTTTGAGGCCATACATAATTCTCTCTTGTAATCATTGTGTGTGTATGTGTGCATGTGTGTGGATATATGCATGCTTATGCATGTGTGTGTACTACTCAAATGCAAAGCTTCATGATTCCTGCTATACTTGCTCTGTATATAACATAACCCAGTACTATGGCAAGCTAGGCTAGTACAAAGTAAGTTCTTGCCTCAAGGTAAAAGTTGTTAGATAAAGAATTGTTTGCTCATTACAAAGCCAGCTGCCTGTTAGGAGACACTGTCCCTGGCTCCCTACTGCAGAGAAAATTCCAACCCTCCCACCTCAGGGTGGCAGAGTGAAATGGAGAATTTGAGGGGGGGGGGCCCAGTAGCTCAGCAGTACAGACAGATGCCCAGAGGTCATAACAGAAGTGGTTTTGGAGGCCACACTGAAAGCTGTGGCACAGACCAATGGGTAAGGCACAAAGAGACCTCACCGCACATTTAGGTGTGACCTAAGTCAAAGGCCACGGCTCTCCGGAGGATGAAGAAGCAGAATAATGACGGGCCATCCAGAAGGAAATGGAGCTATTTCTTTTCTTTCTAGAAGGCCCAGGACCTGCCTGAGGATCCAGTGCAACCAACTCTTCCAGGACAGCCACCACCATCCCATGTGCCAGTGTGTGCCAGGAACTGGCTGGAGTCTTTACATTTTCTCTTTGTTTATGCATTTATTCCCAGTGTTTCCTATACTCCTATCAAACAAGCCTGCAAGGGCAATTTGTTAATGAGTGAGAAAACCAGAGCCCAGCTGACTCAGCACCTTGCCCAGATGCAGAGCCAGCGAGTCAGTGTCCTACAGGACTGCCCTTGCCTGTCCCACAATCATACCTCTTGTGATACCCTTCTCTCTCCCTCTCCCTGTTCCCTTCCCCCATCTCTTGTTTCTAAACAGCTCTCACCTGTTCCAGGCCATGACGGAATGAATGCCTTGGAAATGGACCTCATGCATTTCCACCATTTAACCAGGAGCTTGACAGACAGGAAGTGCAAAGTCAATATTGATCAAAAGGAACACCAAAAGCCTTCTCTTTACCCAGCTGTGTATCAGCCTTGATCGGGACCACAGAGATTACAAAGATGCCAGTCTCAAGCAGATAGACGGAACACGGGCTTAAGTTCTTGCCCATGGCCACCTGATGCTGGTTAAGTCCCTCTGTTCTTTTGAATGTCCTTATCAATGCATATACACAGGGATGTGAGGGTACCTCAAACATCCCATCCTCCTAGGATGTTGGGAAAATTGGATGCCCACATACATGAGCATGAAGCAGGTAGCCAAACTCCTGTTGCTAGCTGCTAGGTGAGGCAGGATCACTACCAGAATGCCAAGACTGGCCACGTCGCTTTCTCTGGCTCAGAAGAGCACTTAGCAAATGACCTGCGGGGCTTGACAGCAGCAGATACCCTTTGAAAGTGTGCTAGCAAGGATGGCACTTAAAATCATTTTTAGTTTTAAGGCTAGATGATTTCAGTTAAAAAAAAAATTGTGCTCCGTGTCCTGGTTAGCTCTGTTAGCTCTACACAGGCTAGAGGCATCTGAGAAGGCAATCTCAGTTGAGCCCAGATCAGGACGGTCTGTGGGCACATCTCTGGTGGATTGTCTTGATTGTTAATTGATGCAGGAGTATCTAGACCACTGTGGGTGGCAACATTTCCTGGGCAGGAGGTCGTGAGCTGTAGAAGAAAGCTAGCTGAACACTAAGAGTAAGCCATCAAGCATCTTTCCTCTTGGCCTGTCCTCAGCTAAGAGGGAATTTCCAGGTAATGCTGCCTTGACGTTCCTGCCCTGACTTCCCTCAGCAGTGCAATGGTGACCTGTAAGTTTAAGGCAAATAAGCTCTTTCATTACCTAAGCTGGGCTTTTGTCAGGGTATCTTACAGGCGGGACCCTGGAGCGCCCATACTGATGTTCTGTTTTCAACCATTCCTCTCAAACCTGCATCTTGTTGTGTGGATTTGAAGGATAGGAGTGAGGAAAGCCCGAGTGGAAAGACAGAATGTTGTTCCAGAGGCGCCGGGGACGTAAGCCTGGCTTCTCCAGTGAGCTATGTGCTCATTCACAAAATGGCTAGTCTAGTTTCTATACTGCTTATTTGTAAATCTTCACAGACCTGGAAAAAAAAAAACTCTTTTACTATTTATATGGAACCACAGCAGATGCTCAGGAGCCAAAGCAACCTTGAGCATAAGAGCCAAGCTGGAGGCACCGTATTACACGAGTTTGCCATCGCTATAAAGCTGCATAGCAGCTAGAACCTCTTATTCCTGGCTTAAAAACAGACGTAAAGCCAAGAGAGGGGAATGATTGGAAAGAACCACATACATTTACAGCCAACTGAAGTTTTTTTTTTTTTTTTTTTTTTTTTTTAAACAAAGGGGCCAAGAATACACAATAGAGAAAGGACAACCTCTTCAATAAAGGATGCTGGGAAACTGGGTTATCCACACGCTAGAGAATGAAAATGGACTCTGATTGCTAGTGCTGAGCAAGGCAAGTAGGTATCTTTGTGGGAAAACTCCATCAATTGACCTTCCAGCTTTCTTCTTCTGTTTTTATCTGAAAGTTTCTGCAGAGAACTAAGCAGACCAAGGTGAGCGCTTATCCATGGATGGAAGCCGAGTAAGGCCCGAGGCAAGCCTGTCAACCATCTTTACAATGGAAGCTGAGCAGACACCACAGTGTTCTTGACCACCATTTGGTTTGCTTGAGACAGGGCTTCTCACTGGTCTCTAGCCCTCAGACTTAGTGAGGCTGTCTGTCCAGGGAACCTGTCTCCACCCCAGCCCTGGGGTTATATGTGTGCATCATCATGCTTGGCTTTTTAACGAGGGTTTTAGGGACTGAGTGGGAAGGGAGAAGGTCCTCAAGCATATAAAGTGACAAGCACTTTACCAACTGAACTATGCCCCGCTCCCTGTGGCTTAAAACTATTTTTTGAGACTTCTATCATAGAGTGAAAAGGATGAAGCTCTAAAAATTCAAGCAAATTGCTCTCAATTCTCAGCTATTTGAATTCTGCCTCCCATACTTGGGAGACCTTATCAGCTTGAGTTTAGTCTAATCTTATGAAACTCAACAAAAGGGGAATGCTGGTGCTCAGGTCTCACGTCTGTGACAAAACTCTCTCATCAAAGTCAATTAAAGCAAAGGAAACGCTATTCACTTGTACAGCTTACAGTCTACCTCAAGGATGCTGAGGAGGCAGAAGGAACACATGGCAATCTGTGGTGCCTCTTAGCCAGTGATTAAGGGCATGGCCCCTTTGAAAGAAGGGAACCGGCATCACAGGTTCCCAAGGAGTAGTGCTGGCTTTTGCCCAACTGCCATGGTTTGAGGGTATGCATTTTCCCTTTGGATCTGGCAGAGGGGAGTCAAGCAGGAGCTCAATTAGGAATTTGGAAGCAAGACTGCTTCATACCCCTCTAACAAAGGAACTCACTCACAGCCGAGGAAGTATAGTCAGAGCTATGAGAAAGCTTCTTGATGGCTCGCTCCCTCAGAGGCCCTCAGGCTAACAAGCTTTCTATGCATCCCCGGTATTGCCTGCAGAAGGAATCGTGCTGCTCATAGTGGACAGGGACCTTGCACATCAATTTAAGACAGGCAAACTTGATCTGAGTAAGTCCTCAGCTGACTTCTCTTCAAAGACTACTCTGTTAAAATGACACTAAAGCTGTGCAGGACCAGAGAGGGTCTAACCTCGTGCCAGCAGGCTTTGGAATTCTTATCTAGGGTAAGCCACAATTGCTCTGAGTGACCTCGGGCTGTAACCAAATTCTTTCTTGAACTTCAGGGGAAAAAAAAAATCCCACCCTTTTAGTCTACACTCTTAATTTTTCCTTGGTGAGACCTAATGGATTCCTTTCTGAATTCACTGTAGTATTTCACAGAGTGGGGATGCCCACGGAGGCAGAAAATCCAAGTGTAGAGCCCCAGGCTACCCTAGGGCAGAAAGAATCAAGCTTTAGAGGCAGACGGAGCCTTGGAATCAGCCTTTAGCCAGGTCCATAGAGGAACCACCCCACATTCAACTCTAAGAGCTGTGCTGATCCCCAGAACCTGTGCTAAGGACCCCAGTGGCTATCAGAAGACAATGTTCTACTAAAATACCAACTAATTTCTGTTGGGTGAATGCTTCCAAATGATTTGAACATTTAAAAAAAAAAAGTTAAACACCCACTACAAACCTTTCTTACACTATCCATTTCTTTAGTCAATGTTTTCTTCAGAAGTAGCTCAGGAAACTGCAAATCAATGTCAAAAATCATCTCTGAACACAAGAAGCCTGAACAAAGCAGATGCTGCGACTCTGTCTTTAGACACGTCGGTATCCAAACAAAGAGATGAACTACTATAACATTCTGACTAACAGGGATGCTTCCCCAGCCTGTCCTAGACAATGGTATCCCAGCTATTCACTGTGTAGCTCCCAGACCCCAGCTCCGCCAGCCCACACTGGTGGGGTGGGGAGGGGGGCCGGGGGGGTGGTTCCTGGATTGCTCTGTAGCTAAGTTACTATGTTGCAGATTGGATTGCATAAAAGCCAGCTTCACTCTTACTTCTTATTGTGGGTTTCAATTAACTAATGGGATGTGGGAAGCCATTACACTGCTGCTGAATGTCAGCAGTAGGCTTTGTTGAAGTCTCAGGAGGTATCTACGGTGGTAGAAGCAGAAAGCTCTGTCTCCGAATGCCTTTTAAAGTGGAGATTTAACAGAACAGGAAGTGAAGCCTTCAGGGGAAGGGCGCTCAGAAGGTCGTCTTGTCTGGTAGAGAAAGTTAGAATTTCTCTTTTGGAGTTGAAGGCTTAAAAAGCAGGTGTCAGACTTGTCAGGTTAATTTTAAGTGTCAATATAGTGGATTAAGATACATCTGAGGCATTAGGAAGCCATATCTTTTGGGTGGAGGGTTGAGGGCATTTTCAGAGGGGATTAAATGAGGGGGAAGACCTTCTGGAATTGTGGGAGAGGGTCTTGCTCTAAAAAGAGAAAGGCAAGGACCAGCATCCTGAGTTCTCTGCTTCCTGCTCTGAGATGTGAGCAAACATCCTTCTGCAGCCATAGCTGCAGCTCTACCTCAATCATTCTCTGAGCATACTGGAAAAGCAGCCAATGCAAGCTCCTCTAGAATCTTCTTTGCTTTGTTTTGTTGTAAGATGAGGTCTCACGTAGCCTGGGCTGGCTTTGAACTTACTATGTAGTCAAGGACAACTTTGAACTGACCCTTCTGACCCTCTTCTTCTTCTTTTTTTTTTTTTTTTGTTGGACTGAATGAAAAATGAAATTTATTAATTTATCTTACAGCCCAAGATTCTTAGCAGAATTCTACCAGATTCTTCAAAAATTTACAAGCAATATATCCTAAATTAGTTTTTAAAAATAAAAAGTGAGGGAGCACTTCCAAATTCTTTCTATTGAGCCAGCAGTACTTTAAACCTACAACCAAATAACTAAACAAAAAGAAAAATAAAAAGAAAAAATAAAGTAAATAAAGGTAAATTACAGGCCAATATCTCTTATGAGCATATATGAAAAAAATTCTCAATAAAACACTTGGAAACTGAAGACAGTCTTACGTTAAAAAATTCACTCACCAAAATGACAATTTGTTATCTCAGAGAATCAGAAAGAGTTCAACGTACAGAAGCCAAAAATGTAATAAATCATATAAATAGGCTTAAAGAAGAAACATAAGGTCATCTCAATAGATGTTGAACAATTTTTGACAAAATCCAATGCTTACACAATAGAAGCCCTAGAAGGAATAGGTCTGGGGGAGCCGGGCAGTGGTGGCGCACACCTTTAATCCCAGCACTTGGGAGAGAGAAGCACTTGCATTTCTGAGTTAGAGGCCAGACATGTCTACAGAGTGAATTCTTCTTTATATACTTCATTGGTGCTTAATTACAGGTGCACAACACCACATGCTCGGTCCTGGATGAGGGAACCCAGGATCTCTTCCTGTGTGCTAGGCAGTCAAGCTTACAACTGAGTCACATTACCTGCTCTTCTGGAGTCTTGCTTCCACCGTGACTAACAGCTGCAAGGCTCCACACCATGGTTGCTACATAGGCTGCATAGTATGTTTGATTCTCTGTCTCCCTGACTGTTTCACACACCTTCCTCTGGACATGTGGTTAACACAGTGAGAGTTCTGATAGGATCTGTTACTCCACACAGTCCAGCAAGGTGGAATAGGCGTCACCAGTCAGTACAGTGTCCCTTAATTAATCCAGTCAACAGTCACAACCATGTCTTATAGCTGGCTGGATAATGTGGCTCCCTCATCTTGATCCAGACACCTACTAAGTCCCAGGTTTCTCTCAGCCCCAAAGATGAGCCAGAGGCTAAGCTGCCCTGCGCATCTGTGACTGACACTGCAAACTTAGGCAAACACCGCACATGCCAATTCTACACAATGGCCTGTGAAGGAAAGGCTTGTGAAAGCTACCTCCCCTGGCCATCTGGACAAAGCCTTTTAAAATCCTAACTGTCAGCACCCATTGGTTTCCTTTACTATTTACATCTATTTATGTGTTTCTTATATGTGCATGTCACAGCTTACATATGGAAGACAAGAGCTCAACTCATGGGATACGGTTCTCTCCTTCCACCACCTGGATTATGGGAATTGAATCCAGGTTGTAAGGTTTGGCAGCAAGCACCTTTACCTGCTGAGCTACCTCACCACCAGCCCAACAGTTTTTGCCTTTAAAATGCATCCTCGGTGGTTAGAGAGATGGCTCAGTGGTTAAGAGAGCTTGTTCTATTACTCTTGCAGAAGACCGGTCAGGTCAGTTTCAAGGGCCCACACAGGGCAGCTTATAATCTCTTACAACCACATCTCCAGAGATCTCACATCCCCTTCTGGCCACTGTGGTAACTGCACTCATATGCACATAACCTCTCCCCCTATATATATCCACAACTAAAAATAATAAAAGTAAACCGTCCTCCCCTGCAGGTTCTCTGCATCCATCTGCCCCACTTTGCCACCTCTGTTCTGTGACTTTATGAGAAGTGGCTTCTCAGATCTTACATTTGTTTGTTTTTTTCTCCTTAGCAGTAGGACTTGATATTTTGAATTTTGGAAGACCTAAAAGATAAATAAACTGGGATTTTTTTTTTTTTTTTGAAAAAAGAAAGTCTTAAAATTTTTATTGAAGGGAATGCTTTGGATGTAAAGGAAACACTTGGCTAATCTTGGTTGTCAACATCTGTAGTTAATTAAAACCCTAGTAGCTGGGGGATTTTCTTAATTGGATCATTTGAGGTGGGACATATCAACCCTAAAACTAGGTCCTAGCTTCTGATGGCACCCTACATAAAAGGACTTCCAGACAACTTGCCCCCACTCTCACTGGCAAGCTCATCTCTCCTGATAAATTCTCCTTCACTGGTACAGGAACCCATTTCATCATGATTCCAATGTAAACTGACAACTCGCAGCTAAGACATCTCTGAGACTCCAGGAACCAGGCTGGGGCTGCTGAGATGTCCAGTCCTGCAGACTGAGAAACTATTGGATTCTTGTCCTTTCCTTTTGGAGACAGCTAAAGGACTGTCTTCTTGGACCAGAACCTGTGAGCCACTGTAAAGTCTCCATGTACATCCTGTAAGTTCTGTTCCTTTGAGGAATCTTGACTAATACAACTCGTAATTTTTCTCTATAATCATGAAGTAGACATCAAATATAGAATGAAAGATGACGAAGTGTGGAAGGCATGATCTTGGTATCAGTATGACACCACCCTATTTATAAGCAACAAAACACACTGTTTTCTGTTGGTATCTGTCCGAGAGCTTTGAACTTACACAGCATAACAGTGACTGTGTCTCCCCATTGCTCCCATGACATCCTGGTCATAATTAGGTAACAGTGTCCTCTCATTACCCCTCTCCCACCCCGTGACCTCATGACCATGGTTAGGTGACAGTATCTCCCCATTGTCCCTCCATGACCTCATGGTCATGGTTAGGTGACAGTGTCTCCCCATTACTCCCCATGACCTCATGACCATGGTTAGGTGACAGTGTCCTTCCATTGTCTCCCATGACCTTGTGGTCACTGTTAGCTGACAGTGTCCCCCCATTAACCCCTATGACCTCATGGCTATGGTTAGGTGACAGTGTCCCTCCATTGCACCCCAAGGTTTCTTGCTTTACCCTTTGCTCATTCTGAGAATTCACTGACACATTTAGCAAATTTTTTTTTTTCGAGACAGGGTTTCTCTGTGTAGCCCTGGCTGTCCTGGAACTCACTTTGTAGACCAGGCTGGCCTTGAACTCAGAAATCCACCTGCCTCTGCCTCCCAAGTGCTGAGATTAAAGGCGTGCACCACCACCACCCGGCCAGCAAAGAGTTTTTAAAAGATATATTTTAAAATTTAAATTTATACACTTATGCGGGCGAATGCTCACAATGTATATAGAAGCCTATGTAGACCACAAAGGGGCATCAGATCTCCTAGAACTAGAGTTACAAACGTAGATGGTTGTGAGCTGCCATAAGAATGCTGGGAACTGAACCCTGCCAGAGCAACAAGTGTTCGTAACCACTGAGCCATCTTTCTGTCACCCTGAGTAAAACATTTTAAAAGGTTTATTTGTAATTTTTTATGCATATGTGTGTGTATCCATGTGTGGGTACGTGCATGTGAGTGAAGGTGCCCTTGGAGACCAGAAGGGGCCATCAAGGACCCTGGAGCTGGAGTTACTGGTCACTGTAAGCTGGCTGGTATGGGTGCTGGGAAATGAGCTAGGTTCTTCTGCATTTAGTGAGTGGATAGGAGTGTTTGTGTGTCTTTCCTCCATTGGTGGACATAGCTGGATGGTATGTATCTGGCCATGTCACCTCTATGGAGAGGCCACTTTTCAGTTCCCCCCAACCCCCTGACATCAGGCTTGCTTGAACTTGACCTTTATGCATTCTTTGTGCATTTTGAATGTCAGACATCTATCCTATTTTCTGAGGTTGGTTTTCATTTTCTTCCCAAGGTCTTCCACGGAACAGACATTTTAAATTAGTAATGACATTCTAGGAGACAATGTCTACGAATCTCAGTTACTCGTGGAAGGGGACAGGGCAGAATCAAAGGACAAGCTCAGTAGTGAAGAATGGATGCTTCCCTCCGAGTCGACAGAGCCTTAGCTGACATAGCACCTTGTCACAAATGAGCCATGTTCCCTTCTCACTGACACCTTTCCTGCTAAGTACTTATCAATGGGCTAATGAGTCAGTCTCCAGTTTAGCAGTGAGTCAATGCTACTATGCCTCTTGCTTCAGAGTCTGTTTTCCAAGCCTTTACAATACCAGGAAATGATCTTCTAGAATACTTCCACCTTTGCCCCCACAGCATCTCTCACAACACAACTACGTTTTCAAGCTCTATTATCACCGTGGAACTGAGAGAACTTAGACCGGAAACCCTGAAGGTCAGGAGAACCCCAAGTCCAAGGTCATCATAGTGAGTTAGAGGTCAGTTGGGATGACAGGAGTGCCTGTCTCAAAAAAATAAAACACCACACAACAGCGAGAAGAGGATTCCTTCTGAATGTGGACTGGACAGGATTTAGACTCACCATGTAAACAATCTCTAGGCATGTCTGGGAGGAAGATTCTGGAGTAGGCCAATTGAGGTAGGCAAACCTGCTCTAAATGGTAGTGGTGAAAACTGAGATGACCACCAGTATTCATATCTCTGTGTCTCCGTCCGTCCGTCTGTCTGTCTCTCTCTTTTGACTACAGATGCAGTGTGACCAGCTGCTCCAGGCTCCTGCAGCTACGCCTTCTCCCCATGGTGGACTGTACCCTCAAACTGTGAGTTTAAAAGAAAACCTTTCCTCAAGTGGCTTCTGTCAGGTGTTTTGTTGCACCACCAAGACAGTATCTGACACAGCTTCCTAGTGGGGCTCTCGACTGCCTCTTCCCCCTCCGCACTGGAAGACCGCTCTCCAGTGAAGAGAGAGAGAGAGATGAAGGCATGCCATCGCCCCTGGGGTTTGAGTGACAGAATAAAACTCAACATCCGTATTTCTGGAAAGCAGAGGCAGACTCATGGCTTGACACACCTAGTGTGACTGGCTAAAAGGAGGGAAAATGGGTCTCGAAGTATGAGCCTTGGTAATCGTACAGTGAATTCCAGCATTCAGAGGTTCTGCAGAGGGGCCGTGGGGGAGGAGTAGGAGGAGGCACCAAGGACAAGCCAGATCACTGGCAAGGTGGACAAGCTGAACAGAGCACTCAGATGATTAAGCCAAAGGGTGCCTTTGTATAAGCCAAGAGACTGAGAGAACCATATGGGAGGGCCTGGCCTTTGCTGCTTGGGAGAGAGAACAGCCACTGCCTTACTTCAAAATTAAGCGAAGGGCTGGAAAGCTGATTTAGGAATTATGAGTAGGAGCTGTCCTTCCAGAGGACCTGATCTTGGTTCTCAGCATCCATGTTGTGCACAAGTCTACACACTAACACAGACACAGACACATGCACATCATTAAAAATAACATAAAATAATTTTTTAAAAAAATTGGGTGAAGTTTAGAGGCTAAAAAGTTCAGGGCTTACAGGACGGGGGGGTCAGGGAGGGGCAAGTAGGGACCTCAGTAGAAGCAGTATTCTTGTCCCCACCAGCAAGCTGTGGCCTGTTTTCTCTCGTTATGTTCTAAGAGAAAAGGCAGGAGAGCCCCTGCCCCTGGCATCTCCCAAGCACAGCTCTTGTTGGGGCTGCTCTTGTCTTACTTGGCACCCAACCCTGGGCAGGTGTCTCCTGTCCATCATTAGCATGTTTATTTGGGCAGTGTGGAGTCAGAGGACGACTGGATTGTTACACAGCCTGTTTTTGATTCCTTAGAAGGGCCCTCCACTCCTTTCAGTTTTAACTTTGCCTTCTGAGAACCGTGGGCACCCATTTGTTTTGTTCTGATGCCCAATCTTATACATGTGCATCTAAGCAACACAGCTCTCTGTTGATTGAACCCAGGGCCTTGCGCATGCCAAGCAGACAGACACTCTACCAGGATTTGCATCCAGCACAACCATCTACATTGTATCCTTTGTTTCCATATTTTATAAATGATTAGTGTGGCTCAATTTTTCACTGAATGATAGTTCATGGGGATTCTCTGTCATCATATAAACACTCGCTCTGCTATTTACAGCTGATACTCTGAGCCTAGCTGGTTTTTTTTTTTCTTTTTTTAGGTGATTAGAGTCTTTAGCTAATTACAAAGATGCAATGGGATTCTGTTCAAATTCTGTGCTTGATGACATAGGTGCTAATGCATATTCTTCTGCTCCTGCTGCTGCTCCTTCTTCTTCTCCTTCTTCTCCTTCTTCTTCGTTTTCCTCTTTCTTTCTCCTCTCCTTTCAGTAAATATTTTATTTTATTTTATTTTACTTTATTTTATTACTTTTTAAGTGTGTTTGTGTGTCTGTAGAGACTAGAAGAAGGGGCCAGACCACCTGCAGCCGGAGTTGTAGGCAGTTGTGAAATGTCCAATTCGGGTTCTGGGAACTCGACCTTGGTACTTGCAAGAACTGAACAAGTTTTCGACTGCCGAGCACTCTCCAGTCCTAATGATCATCTCATGGGTGAGACACCAGGTGGAGGAGGGCACACTCTTAGGACCTCGAGAGGTATCCGCCCACAAATTATCCCACAGGCTTGCCCATGTGCACCCAACAGCAGCACTCTTAGATATCTGCTTCCTCCAGCTCTGCCTAACACTGAGTAAACAACACCCTCCCCCTTTGTTCTTCCTTTTGTCAAAATGGATGGTAAACAAACAAACAAACATGCTTTGCCTCTTAGGAGTGAGATGGAAGCAGCTTGCCTGCTCACAAGCCATTCTCGTGTCTGTCCTCCTGGGAACTGCCTGATCATAGGAGACCCCTGTCATTCTCTATTGAACTGTGTGTTGCTTCTAAACTTATTGAAAGAGACACTATCTCCAATGTGGTCGCTCCTGTGGGTGATCCCAGCTCTCAGGAGTGGGAGGCAGGAGGGTTTCCAGGAGTTTGAAGCCAGCCTGGGATACTGTGTGTCAATAAAAAACAAAAAAAGAGCAACTCACCTTTAGATGAGTTCTAGAATATGGATTGTAACTCTCTTTTCTCTTAGATGAACTCTAGCACATGGATTATAACTCTCTTTTCTTTGAGATGGACTCAATCATGTGAATTATAATTATTCCAGTTGGTTAGTGTCCCGGCTAGTTTTATGTCAACTTGACACAAGTTGGAGTCATCTAAGAGGTGAGAGCCTCAATTGAGAAAATGCCTCCATGATTAAGATAAGCCTATAGGGCATTTTCTTAAATAGTGATTGATGAGGGAAGACACAGCCCATTGTGGGTGGGGTCATCCCTGGGCTGGTGGTCCTGAGTTCTCTGAGAAAGCAGGCTGAGCAAGCTCTGAGGAGCAAGCCAGTACACAGCACTCCTCCATAGCCTCTGCATCAGCTCCTGCCTCCAGGTTCCTGCCCTGCTTGAGTTCCTGCCTGACTTCCCTCAGTGGTAGACTATGGTGTGGATGTGTAAGCTGAATAAACCCTTCCTCCCTACTTGCTTTTGTTCATGGTGTTTCATCACAGAAAAAGAGACCCCGACTGAGACAGTCGGTCCATACTTGCCCATGATGATGGTGACTTTGATTTTTTTTTTTTTTTTTTTTTGAGACAGGGTTTCTCTGTGTAGCCCTGGCTGCCCTGGAACTCACTCTGTAGACCAGGCTGGCCTCGAACTCAGAAATCCGCCTGTCTCTGCCTCACAAGTGTTGGGATTAAAGGCGTGAGCCACCACTGCCCGGCGACTTTGATTTTTTTACCAACCAGTATAATCCTTACAATTTAAATTTATTTATTTATTAATTTGTATGGGTATTTATTTATCAGATTTACATTTGCCTGAATGTATGTTTATGCACTACATATGTGTTTGGTGCTCACAGACCAGAAGAGGGCATTGTGTCCCCAAGACTGCAGTTACAGGTGGTTGTGAGCTGCCATGTGGGTGTGGGTAGTTGAACTTGGGTCTCCAGGGAGAGCAGCCAGTGTGCTTAACCACTGAGCCATTTCTGTAGCCCACTTAAAGAAGTGTGAAAAATTTTAACTCTAACTTATTTTTTTAAAAAAAAATCAATTAATTTTAGTTAATATTATGTGTGTGTCTACATGTCTGAGTGTGTATATCTATGTGAGTGTGTATGTCTATGTGTCTGTGTGTATATCTGTGTGTCTATTTCTGTGTATCTGTGTGACTATATATGTCTATGTGTGTCTGTGGGTGTGTCAGTATGTGTGTGTCTGAGTGTGTATCTGAGTATATCAGTGTGAGTGTGTATGTGTGTCTATGAGAGTGTGTGAATGTGCTTCTATGTGAGTTTGGGCACATGTATACTATATCATGTCTGTGAAGGAGCTCAGACAACTTTGAGAGGTGGCTTCCCTCCCAAGCACTTTACCCACTGAGATTTCACACAGACTCTAATTTATGTCTAATCTTCTTCTTTGAGGTTGTCTAGGTTTGCTCCACATAAGAAGGTAATGATATGTCACTGCCATATTTTTCTCTAGTATTCAGAAGCTATCAGGTATAACATTTACATTCTGCTTGGAATCTTTCTAGGCTTCCCTAGGCAGGAGGTATGGCTAACATTAATTTTCCCCTCTGGTGTTTTCCCATCGCTGCCTGTGTCTTAAAACAAACCTTTTGGTATTTTAATTGGGACAGAGTTATGTTTATAAGTGAACCTAGGGAGGAGCCATGCTTTTACATTGCTAAATCTTAGGAGCTTTAAAGCTTTCTTTCAGACAGTTCTATAAACTTGGACCATGCTTGCACGGGGATTTAAAGTGTTTCCTTGAGCTTATAAATGGGTTTTTTTTCTCCCACACATATTCTCCACCTCTCTGAGGCTCCAGTCTTGTCTACAGATGCCAGAAGGTCCCAGTAAGGATTTGACTGATATGCCCCTATTGGCTTATGTGCTGGAACACCACGTTCCCGGCCAGTGGTAAGTTTGGGGAGGATGTGTAAATTCTGGAAGGTGGCTTCTAATTGAAGGAAGTAGGTCTCTGTGCAGGGTTTGGGAGGTTTGAAGGCAATCAGCTGGCCTGGCTTCCTCTCTAGTTTCTGCTTTTCTGAACCATCCAGATGTGAGTGAACCTTCCCTGTAGTGGTGGACAGTGTTTCCTGAGACCACAGCCAAATAAAAAAAGTAATGAACACAGTACCTTAAAGTCTTCCAAGTCCACGGACCACACACTTCCTGCCACATGCTCCTGGGCTCCACATTTGTCACTTTTGACTCAGTCACAGTTTTTCTTGTCCAAACAACATCACTTCTCATTGTTCCATTCATCCGAGAACAGTGAAACCATCCTCAAGAAGGTTAGAGACTTATCTTATCACAGAACCAAAGCTTACCGGGCTGAGGCACCCAGCAATAGGCAAGATGTTGTGGCTCCCTCCAGCACTGTGGGCTCATGCTTGCTCACACTGGGTCTCTACAGAAGTGAGGAGTGAAGGAACTTCCACTTCTCATTTGAAAGGGTGAAGAATGGGAGACTCTTAAGATGGGAGAGAGGAAGAACCAAGAAAAAGATAGGCACATCGGGAGAAGGGACACAGGTCACCAGGTGGTAGCGATCTCCTCTCCTCTCCTCTCCTCTCCTCTCCTCTCCTCTCCTCTCCTCTCTTGCCCCGAGACAGTTGGAGCAAGGCGAAGTGAGACCTTCTGAAGAGAAGTGGCAGAGGGTAGAGAAAACTCAGCAACTTTTCACTTGTTTTCAGCCCTGACACACCCAGAAGGACAAAGGCTTTAGTGGTCAGTGACTGTCTGCTGAACAGGAAGGCATAACATCCCACAGATGGGTGTGTACTTCCTGGTGCAGGTGCCTGTGCCTTGCTGGAAGCACCTTCCACCCATCCTAATCAAGCTCAGTGGTGCACGAACAATAGACTGTTGTAGAAGGATCCCTGCAGTGTCCACCCGCATGTGGTGATGCACACCTACAGTTCAGGCTGTGGCTCTCTGGAATGCCCTCCCTGGGTGTCACTCTGAGTAGCCCCACCAGGCTGGACTGGACTGATTGGAGTCTGGGAAGGCTTGTTGCTTGTTTAAGCAGCAAAAGGAACAGCTTTTGGTTTCTGGGCTCTGACATTTGGAGTACTTCTGGTAGGAAAAGATTTGTGTACTGGCCACAGCCTCTGACCTGGATGGGTCTGATCATGCTTGGGAGAAAAAGCAAACATAGTCTGAGGATGTTTCTCTCTCTCTCTCTCTCTCTCTCTCTCTCTCTCTCTCTCTCTCTCTCTCTCTCTCCCTGTCTCTTCCTTTTTTTTCTTTTTTCCTCCCCTGCCTCTTCTTTTCTTTCATTTTTTTCTTTCCCTCTCCTTTCATGAGACAGGGTCACATCTACCTCAAGCTGGTCTCAAACATGCTACAAAGACAACTAAGGAATCCACTTGACAAATGGCACCCCCCCACACACACACACAGGTTTCCCTCTCCTTTCTCTCCCCTCTCCTCTCTTCCCCTCTCTTCCCCTCTCCAATCCCTTTTGTTCTTTCTTTCCTGTTCTGTTTTACGACTTCAGTACACAGCCTACCCACTCCTCTTGACCCTTAAAGCAGCTCTCGTCAGTGTTCCCTGGACTTGCTTCACACCTGGACTTCCAGCCCTCAGTAGGTCAGAGCCTGGCTGGATTTTAGCTGCTATGATGGCTGTGGTCTCCTTTGTGACCGATGCTGGAGCGGCCGCCTGGCCTTCTTGTGGCCCTGAACCTCCAGACAGAGAACCCCTAGTCACCCACTGAGCCCAGAGCATTGTCCTTTATGATTTTTGTCACCTGTAGTGACTTCCTGTTCATTCTGACACTCATCTGCTGGCTGTTGTATCTTCCATGAACACTTCATCAATGCCTGGTGGCCTGGCAGCTCAGTGTGTATTTGGCCTGAGTTGGGTTATAACTGGCTGCATTTCAGTGGCCTTATAATCCTGTGGTTCTCAAGCACTGCATGCATAGGAAGTCACCTGGAAGGGGGCAAGTCAGCATGGGGCAAGCATACCTGCTCTCTCTTGTCTGTCATCTACCAGTTGTAATGTGTCTCCATTCTCTGCATAATAATTTATCAACCCTTTTATCTGCTGGTCTCTATGCAGTGGTTTTGTGTGTGTGTGTGTGTGTGTGTGTGTGTGTGTTGCATGCATGAATACATGCACATGCATGAGTATGTGTGTGTCTATCTCTAAGCTGGTCAGCCTCTAAGAAGATCCTCTGGGGAACCATGCTTCCTCAGTAGAGTCTACCTTGCAGCAATTCAGACCGAGGTTGGCCCTCCCTGCCCACATCCAGGCATGCTCCGGATGTGATGGCAGCTGGTGTTTTAGTTAGGGTTTTACTATGGTGAACAGACACCATGAACAAGGCAACCCTCATAAAGGACAAATTTAATTGAGGCTGGCTTACAGATTCAGAGATTTAGTCTACTACCATGAAGGCAGGAGCATGGCAGCACCCAGGCAGGTATAGTGTAGAAAGAGGTGAGAGTTCTACATTTTGTTCTTTAGGCAAACAGAAGACTGGCTCCCAAGTGGCTAGGAGGAAGGTCTCCAAGGCCACGCCCACAGTGACACTCTTCCTCCAACAAGACTACACTTACTCTATCAAGGCAACGCCTCCTAATAGTGCCACTCCCTATGCCAAACATATACAAATCACAACAGGTGGCATGTTCCAAGATGGCGGCAACAATGTCCTCGCTCCACAGCTCTACATGCTATCCTTCCAGTGATATGTGAGATTCATGTCTTCCCTTTCAATCCAGGCAAGCTGCTGTCTGTTCTGACATAAAGCAGGGAAGAAGTGACCAATAGCAGGCAACAGAGCCTTTGCTGACCCCACTGGGACCCATGACTTTTGTGGACCATGAAGATAGTGACTGGCTGGGCCACCACAAAGAGCAGAAATATGCCTCTAGGCAGGCCACATGCAAGTATTCAATGGATAGTTCCAGGAGACGGGGGCGGGGGAAGTGGCAGACACTGAAGGAG
>JADRCD010220651.1:0-37246 GCA_019843815.1 Montemys delectorum | reverse complement strand
TCTGCCTGTGCCTTCTGAGTGAGTTCTGGCACCTGATCCTTCTGCCTGTGTCTTCTGAGTGCTGGCACCTGATTCTTCTGCCTTCTGAGAGCTGGTATTACGCGGAAGTGCTACCACCCAATGTGGTTTTTGTTTGTTTGTTGTTATTTGTTTATTTTTCAAGACAAAGCTTCTCTGTGTAACAGCCTGGCTGTCCTGGAACTCATTTTGTAGACCAGGCTGGCCTTGAAGTCACACAGAACCACACCTACCTCTGCCTCCCGAGTACTGGGATGAAAGGCATGAGCTACCACTCCCGGCCCTTGCTTGCTTTTTGAAATAAGGTCTCACATCATCTGGGCTGGCCTCAAACTCACTCTTTGATGACCTTGAACTTCTGACCCTCCTGCCTATCCTCATTTCCCAGGGATTATAGACATGCACCAGTATACCTAGTTTATGAGGTGCTGGGGGGCAGGGAGCCAAGGCCTTGGGAATTCAAACATTAGGTGAATAGTCTACCAACTGAGTGAAATCCCAAGCTCTGTTGATGGTTTCTTTGAGACAGAGTCTCTGTAGCACAGGCTGACCTGGAACTCGGGGAAATCCTGTCATCCAAGTCCTGGGATTATAGATATGAGCCACTTTGCCCAGCTTATAATAATAAGACTGGGGTTGCCGGGCACTACAGAATGAGTTCCAGAATAGCCAGGGCTACCCAGAAAAACCCTGTCTCAAAAAAAAAAAAAAAAAAAAAGAGAGAGAGAGACTAGGGCTGCCTCTGCCTCCCAAGCGCTGGGATTAAAGGCGTGCGCAACCACCACCCGGCTTTTATTTATTTATTTATTTATTTATTTATTTATTTATTGGTTTTGTTTTCCGAGACAGGGTTTCTCTGTATAGCCCTGGCTGTCCTGGAACTCACTCTGTAGACCAGGCTGGCCTCGAATTCAGAAATCTGCCTGCCTTGGCCTCCCAAGTGCTGGGATTAAAGGCCTGCACCACCACTGCCCAGCTAAAAGATTTATTTACCTATTTTATGTATGTGAGTACACCATTGCTGTCTTCAGACACACCAGAAGAGGGCGTCAGATCCCATTATTAGATGGTTGTGAGCCACCACGTGGCTGCTGGGAATTGAACTCGGGACCTCTGGGAGAGCAGTCAGTGTTCTTAACCGCTGAGCCATCTCTCCAACCCCAGAGCACTTGTCTAGCATGTGCAAGGCCCTGTGTTTAATGGCAGCATATACACCTACACACAACACTGTACTGGGGGAAGAGTGCAGGATATGGGCGCCTGACTCATGTCATAGAGAAGCCTAGATGGCAGTGTCTGGATTACACAAAGAGCTTAGTCACCATCATGGGACAGGTCTTAAGTTCCCTTGGAGAAGGAATGAAGAACCAGCATGGGGCGCTCACCCGGGTGGCAGTGCAGGGCTTGCGAATGCTCACAGCGGCTGCCAGTGAAGCCAGCAGGGCAGACACACGTGTAACTGCTGCTCTCCGAATCATGGCACTGGCCTCCATTCTGCAAAGCAGCCCCAGACATCAAGCCAAGGAGACCACAGCCTTCCCCCTCTCCCTCCCTACATGGGCAAGCCGGGGCAGCCAGGGAGTGGTATGGGAAGAAGCACCTGGCAGGGTCGGTCCTGGCAAGTAGGGCAGTGGGAGATGCCATGTGTTGTGAGGTTCACGTCATGGAAGACAATCTCCTCACCTTGGATGCGAAGCTCGCGTACACAGCCTGGCATGGGGGGTGGGAGTGGGGGAGGCAGGATGAACATCTGGAGGGGATCGGAGACTGACCAGCAGCAATCCACATCTATAGTGCCTCCCGCTAGCTCCTGGGGCTCTACAACCAGCCAGGAGAGTTCAGCTGCGGAGGTGGGGAGAAGGAAGGCTCACTCACCTACAAAGCCGCTACTCAGCCCAGCCTTGGGGATGGCGCTGTAGTCAGGATAGCCACCCAGATACAGCTCCTCATTCAGGTCTAATCCTTGGAACTTGCCCTGTGGAGGTAGGTAAGTCAGGTCCAGCTATTGAGGTAGGTCTAGGCTGAGAGCTGGGAATGGGGACAGGCTGGGTCTCACCTGAGAGGTCCCGTTGACAGGGGCCAAACTGCCCACAATCAGAGATCCTTGAGTGAGGCTTCGTAGCAGGGTCACAGTGTGGAACTGGCCTAGGGCCAGAGGTGTAGGGTGGCGGATAGTGGCCATGCCAGAGCCTGCATCAAATCTGCTCCATGGGGTGGGGCAGGGGAAAAAAAGGGTTTGTAAGCATGTCTTCAGACAGGCCCAGGCTGGGCAATAGGATCCGGAGGAAGGGTATCATCAGTCCCTATTTCTGTCCTCACTTTGGTCCTGCCACCACAGTCACCCAACCTAGGATATCCCCACCTCTTCCAAAAGTTTTTTCCCTCACCACCTTTCCCTTGGAGCATCTCCAGAGCAGGCTCTTAGGGCTAGAAGAATTCTCTGCTCTGAGGCCCCTGAAGCCTAGCGCCTGGCCTCACTGCAGTTGTCTGTGAGATAACTTAGATTTTTCCTTGTTACACAGGTTAGGTTCCCCAAGTAGAGTGGATACTCCCATAGGGCACAGCCTGATCTGTTGTTCATACCTGTTCAGACCAGTTCAGACCAGTGTCTGGCACATGGCAAGGGTCAAGCAAATAATTATTAGGTAGATGAATGAATAAATGGATGAGTGGATGGATGAGTTGATGGTTATGGGAATGGATGGGTGGACGAGTAGATGGATAGGTGATGTGAATGAATGGATGCATGGGTGAGTAGATAAATGGGATAGCAGATGATGGATAAGGGTGGATGGGTGGATGGATGGGTAAGTGGGTGGATGGATGGGTGGATGGATGGGTGGATGGATGGGTAAGTGGGTGGATGGATGGGTGGATGGATGGGTGGATGGATGGGTAAGTGGGTGGGTGGATGGGTGGATGGATGGGTGGATGGATGGGTGGATGGGTGTGTAGATGAGTAGATGGATAGGTAAGTGGGTGGATGGATGGATGCAACAAATGGATAGATGAATTAATGAATGGACAGAAAGATGGATGGATTAATGAGTGCTGGCCTATAGTAGTCCTAAATCTTTGGAGACTCTCTCCTCTGCCTGCCTGGGATATGGCACCTACTCCAGTAGACAAACTGGTCACTAACAGTGACAGCTGCAACTCCTCTCTCTCTAGAATCATGATAGTGTAACTCAACCTAATGCAGGATATGCCCAACTGAAACCCTGCCCAGTCCCCAGCTTATCTCTCCCCGAGGACAGGGAGGGAGAGATCTCACCGGAACTCAGGCCTTCCGCCCACGAGGCCAAAGGAGATGAAATCCGGTTGTCTGTTGGCTAGGTTGGTGGGATTCCTCCTCTGCCCATTGTACAGCAGCATCCCTGGAGGGCACAGCAGTGTGAGCAGCCTCCCCCAGCCCCACCCCTGCTGGCCACCAGCCCTCCATCACTCTCACTTTAGCCCTTAAGCCAGTCTTCAACTTCCTAATGCTGCGACCCTTAACACATTTTCATGTTGTGGTGACCCCCCCCCCCACAACCATAAAGTTATTTCTGTTGCTACTTCGTAACTGGAATTTTGCTATTATTGTGAATCATGATATAAATATCTGTTACGTAAATAGTCATAGGTGACCCCTGTGAAAGGGACCCCACAGGTTGAGGACCACTGTCTTAAGCCTTTCCATTCTTTGATACCTTACCCTGGCATGTGGCCAGGGGCCTCCCAATCAGAGACTCAGTGACCTGAGGAGAGGAACCATGTTAAGAGCTCCAAGACAGGACCTGACTTTTGGGCATGCATCCTTGGGTGTGCCTGAAGGAGGAGAGGGAGGCAGAAACTCACCTGAGTAGAGAAGGAGGCCTGGACAGTGAAAGTGAGAGACCAGCAAGATGAGGAGATGAGGGGAGAGAGAGAAGAGAGAGAGAGAGAGAGAGAGAGAGAGAGAGAGAGAGAGAGAGAGAGAGAGAGAGAATATGAGATCCATCAGATAAAACTTGGAGCAGGACAGGGAGATGAACCAGGAGAGCTGGGCATCAATGCACCCATGCAACATGACCAGGTGGAGGACTAGGTAGAGGCCAGAATGCCACAGAGGAGGAATGGAAAAGCAAGGAGTCAAGAGAAACCCAGGGGGCTCTGGACAGGACAGGAGCTCCTGTCAGGTTTCACACTGTGATGACAGGTCCAAGAGACAGGTCCTCCACCCAACCCCAGGCCACTCTCCCAGACCCACGAGGGGCCTGCTCACCATCCGCAGAGTCTGGCCGGAAGGTGATCTTGATCTCAAACTTCCGGTAGGCATCTTTGATGGTGGGAAGTGGCAGGAAGGAGTAAGGTGTCTGGGTGAAGTAGGGTACCACTCGCTCTGCAGAGAGAAGACTGTCAGAGAGACCCCCGTGGGTGAATTGGCGTGTGCTCCCCATTAGGGCTGGAGTCCTCCTACCTGGCACCTGCAGATAGGCAAAGGCTTTGACCTTGCCCTGCCGGTTGGTGGCAGTGCACACGTAGGTGCCAGCATCCTCGGGGCGAACTGATGGTAGCATCAGCATATTGTTCTCCAGGCGGCTGTCGGGGGGCAGGTCACCATCCACCTACAAACATTGGTATTGAAAGCCTGGCATTGGCTCATGATCCTACCTCTGCCCCCGGCCTGTCTTCAAGTTGGAACTTTCACTCTTGGCCAGGTCCCATGTCGGCTGGCACTTGCCCAGCATTTACCTTGCTCCAGGTAATGGCAGGCGTCGGGTAGCCTGAGGCCATGCACGGGAAGACAGCTGCAGAACCGGCAGGCACTCGGATCTCCGGAGGAGTTGAGATCTGGGGCAGGGCTGAGGAGACAGACAGAACCATCACGGGATGGCATTCACCAACTTCATGCCACCGTGTGTTTTTCTAGTCTTCATTCCACTCTGGGAGAGAGGCACTGTGCCCACTGTGTGAATGAGGGGGCTGTGACTGTTCACTCCTGGTTGGACAGAGGGGGCCAGGCACAGTTGCAGTTCAGGTCCAGAGGAGCTGACATCACTTTTGTGCCTGAGCAGACATCTGTACAACCAGGACCTCAGAAGGGGGGCACTAGGCAGTATAAGTGGGCAGGATGAAGCGAGTCTCAGAGTTTGGAGTAAAAAGATTGCCTTTGAAGAAAACAGGTTTGTGTCTACTGTGTACCTACTTTCCTTCCCATGATGACTTTTATTTATTTATTTATTTATTTATTTAAAATTATACGTGTCTGTTCTTGTTTGTGTGTGTACCCACATGCCATGGTGTGTGTATGGAGGTCAGAGGACAACTTGCAGGAGTCGATTCTCTCCTTCTACCATGTGGGGCCTGGAGCTTGGTATCAAGTGTCTTTACGCTGTCTCCATCCCCTTTTTTTGTGTGTGTGTGTGTTTTTTTTTTAAAGATTTATTTGTTTATTTTATGTATATGAGTACGCACTGTAGCTGTACAGATAGTTGTGGGCCTTCATCTGGTTGTTGGAAATTAACTTTTTTTTAAAAAAAGATTTATTTATTATTTTATCTAAGTACACTGTAGCTGTCTTCAGACGCACCAGAAGAGGGCGTCAGATCTCATTATGGATGGTTGTGAGCCACCATGTGGTTGCTGGGATTTGAACTCAGGACCTTCAGAGGAGCAGTCAGTGCTCTTAACCCTAAGCCATTTCACCAGCCCTCTATCCCAGTTTTTTAAAAAGCTGGGTCTCTCATAGCCCAGGCTAGGTGTCTGTATGTAGCACAGGGTGGCCTTAAACTTATAAATCCTCTTGTTCACCTTGGAGGTGCTGGATAATAGGGGTATAGGTGTATGTTGATTGATTTATTTTGAGATGGTGTCTTATCTTAGGTTAGCCTCGAACCCAGGATCTTTCTTCCTTGACACTCTTGGTTCTGCACCGTGTGTTTCTGCCTAGTCTGAGTCCACCATCACACTAGGGTTTCTTCTGTCTGAATAAGGGCTACTTTTCTCCTTCCTCCCCTCCACCTCCCTCCTATTCCTCTTCTTCCTCTTTTTTTTTTTTTTTTTAAAGACAGGATTTTGGAGCTGGAGAGATGGCTCAACTGTTAAGAGTATTGACTGCTCTTCTAGAGGTCCTGAGTTCAAATCCCAGCAACCACATAGTGGCTCACAACCATCTGTAATGAGATCTGACGCCCTCTTCTGGTGTGTCTGAAGACAGCTACAGTGTATTTATATATAATAGATAAATAAATATTAAAAAAAAAAAGACAGGATTTTACTATGTACACCAAGCTGGCCTGGAACACGATATGTATAGACAAAGTTGACCTCAAATTCACAGAGATTGGCCTGTCAGTGAGCCCAGAGTGCTGGGATTAAAGGCATGCACCACCACACCAGGCCTACTTTCTCTTCTTTTTTTTTTTTTTGTTTTTGTTTTTTGATTTTGTTTTTGTTTTTTCTGAGACAAAGTTTCTCTGTTTAGCCCTGGCTATCCTGGAACTCACTCTGTAGACCAGGCTGGCCTCGAACTCAGAGATTCACCTGCCTCTGCCTCCCAAGTGCTGGGATTAAAGGCATGCGCCACCACTGCCCGGCCTACTTTTTCGTCTTGATAGCCCTTGGCATGCAGCCTGCTGGGACAAACACTCACATCCAATCATTTGCTGGGAAGGCTATCCCTTATATAGGGACACTAGGTGATCCCCAGAAAAGCACAGAAGGAGCCGGCAGCACTTTAGGGTCCTGTCCCTCCCAGGTCCCTTCCATAGTCCCTCGACATCTCTACCTTGTACCAGCAGCAACACGTGGGACTGGGTGGTGCCAGCAGCGTTGGTAGCTGCACAGCGGTACTGTCCTGCATCAGCCAGCTCCACATGGGCAATCCTGATGACGCTTCCACTTTGCACGATGCCAGACCGTAGGCGCCCTCCAACTTTGCTCCATGTCACCTGAGGCTTAGGGTCACCCAGGGCCAAGCACTCAAACTCCACAGAGTGGCCGACTACCACAGAGTGTACAGAGGTGCGGACGTTGATAAGCACCGAGGGCAAGGCTGGGGGAGGGGCAGAGTGGTGAGCCAGGCTTGGGGAGCCTGGCCAGGGTGGGGTCAAGCCTGGGAGAGGGATGGCTTGGAGCACTACCACGCATGACATATCCACATACCTTGGTCACTCACGCATCCCTCACGCATCCCTCGTTAAGCCTCTGTTTATTCATGCGCCCAAGTAGCTGGTAATTCAGCCTTTACTGCTCTGCTGAGTACTCACGCATGCACCCATCTCCCTTCCCTTCCTTGCAATACTGCTCACAGCCATTACTCCATTCAAGGTGCAAGCAAGGAAAGTAATCCGTGCACATTTATGGGGCTTGCTGAGGAGCAAGGACAGGCCCCTGCATCCCACCCAACCCCCAACCCCCGACCCCCTTCCTTTCTCATCTCTGGCCCTGCTCTTTGCAGAGGCCTGAAGCCACTTCCTACCTTGAACAATTAGCTGGGCAGTGGCCTGGGCTTGTCCCCAAGGCCCATGGGCCTGACAAACATACGTTCCTTGGCAGCTCTGATCTAAGTTCTGGATTCTGAGAAGAAAGAAGGATGCTGTCAGAAGTAAAGCCAACAGCTTTGTAGCTGTGAGCTGAAACAGAACTCGGGGCTGATGAGATGTGGCTCAGTGGATAACGGTGCTTGTTCCTCACCAGATGACCTGAGTTTCATCCCGGGGTTCTATATGGTGGAAGAGGAGAGTTGACTCCACAAACTGCCCTCTGATCTACACACAAGTGCATGCGTATGCACACGCACACATACAGACACACATGCAGATATGCATATACAAGCATGAGATAGACCAGCTCTAGGGTCAGCATCAGAGACCAGGATACAGGTGAGCAGGTGACACACTACACTACTCTATCTATCTATCTATCTATCTATCTATCTATCTATCTATCTATCATCTATCTGTATAATTTCGATTGAACTTCAGGCCTCAACCATGGCAGGCCAGTGCTCGACCACTGCGCTACTTTCTCCTTCCATTTTCACTATTTATTTTGAAACTGCTCTCAATTACGTTGTCCAGACTGGCCTAACTCACTCTGTAGTCTTGAACTCAGCATGCCCATGCTCCTTCAGCCGCCCTACAGGCCTGTGCCTCAAGGTCCTGCTAGCACGGCCATCTCAGACAGACTTTCTGCTCTAAGGCTCACTGTCACACTGGCCAAGGTGTCACAGGGACCAAGCTGCAGATCTCTGACCCCAGAGCTGTTTGCTTGCTTTTAATAATAGTAGGGACTAAGAGATGGACTCAGTGCTTCACTGTAATCTCAGTACTTGAGAGGCTGAGGCAGGAGGATCACAGCTAGTTAAGAGGCCAATCTGATCTACATAAGTGAGTTCCAAGCCAGCTTTAGCTACAGAGTGAGACCTGGTCTCAGAACTCTAATACCAAAAAGCAAGCCAAACCAGAAGTGAAGGAACACTGGCCACTCTTAGCAGATGGCCTTCCAGGCGCAAGGAAAGCAGCCTGGAAAACATTTTGGAGACAACAGCACTTCAATTTCATAACCTACAGCTGTGAAAACTAAGGCCCAGAGAGGCCCAGCACCTCACTCTCTGTGACACTGCTCTGTGGTTGGCCCCATAGGCAGGTAAAGTGACTCAGTCGCAGTGAGCCTTAGGCTGTAGGGGATGGATTGGGGGTGGCGGGGCTGAGACCAGTCCTCACCCAACCCCCAACTCACCTGAGGACTCCATCTTGTACACTGTGTCCAGGAGGCAGCTGACCACCCTCCTTGAGCCAACGAAGGTGGGTGCCACGCTCATTGGGCACAGCACAGTGGAACTCAACGCTGGCCCCTATGTTCCTGGTCTCTAGCTGAGGAGTGACTTGCACAGTGGGCTTGGACTCTACTGGGATGGAAGTCTCCGGGAGATCTCCAGAGGAGCCTGTGGGAGGAGACATGGGAGACTCAGTTATTCATCGACTGATTGATTGAGACAAGGTCTCATGTAGCACATGCTATCTTCAGACTCACCATGTAGCTAAGGATGACCTTGAACTTTAAACTTTTGATTTCCCTGCACATTCTACTCAGTGTGGTGCTGGGGATCGAACTTGCACCTTAAACACGCTCTCCACCTACTGAGCCACAAACTCAGCCTAACTACTCCAGGTTTTATGATAGGATTTTAAGATGAGGACTCTCATCTATTGTCCAGACCGGTACTGAACTCCTACACTCAAGTGCTCCCTCAGCCCAGGGTCTTGATGAGCGTGGACAGAGATACACACTGTCACATCTGACACCGACACTTCTTTTTTTTTTTTTTTCCGAGACAGGATTTCTCTGTATAGCCCTGGCTGTCCTGGAACTCACTCTGTAGACCAGGCTGGCTTCTAACTCAGAAATCCGCCTGCCTCTGCCTCCCAAGTGCTGGGATTAAAGGCGTGCGCCACCACTGCCCGGCTCCGACGGTTCTTTTGTACACGTAGATACATCATATCCCTGACACACCCAGGTACCAGGACACCCTCATCTCAATAATTCGAGGGACACTCTTCTGGCAGCCTCTCTAGCCAGACAACAAAGTCCTTTCAATACAGAACCACTTGCCTGTTTGCTCACTCAGCCATGCATTCAACGCATGTAAGGGCCATTGTGGGACTGGGCTCTGGCTCTGAGTCTGGATCCTTGGGCAGGGAAGGTGGCTCAAGACAAGAATGATTGGGAAGGGAACACATTTTTTTTTTTTTTTCTCTTGAAAGATGAAAAAAAAATCTCACTGAGGTTCAAGGTGAGACAGCTTAGCTAAAGTTATCTCCAAGGCTGCAACCTAGGCTCTTGACCAGTGAGCAAGGTACTTTGGTGCTCCTAGAATTTCGTGTCCAGAGGTTTGTGTGGCTCTGTAGGAGGCCACAGCGATGTTAGAGTCGTCATATATACACTGGGATCCCGGGCTGGTAAGAGATGGCCCTGTCACTTGCTCATGTGCTTACTTTACTTTCTCTGGGCCTATGGTGGACAAGCTCTGGGTTTCTGAGACAGTGAGGCCCAGGGCCTACATTGAGTGACCTCGCTGTCTGGCAGGTGATGTAACTTTCCTGGTAAGTACAGAGTAGGTAGAGAGCAGGCTGAAAGTTAGGGAGCCGAGAACAGGAATGGACGGAGGGGTTTCCTGGATAAAAGCTGCCTCGGGCCTTAGAGAAGGATGCTTGCTGAAAACAGGTAAACAGGCAGAGGCCTTTCTATCCCAAGTGTACACGCCAGTCAAGTAAAGGCCTGTGGGGAAGCTGACTCCTGGCTTCCCACGGAGACTCCAGTTGCTTACCTTGGACCAGCACTTGAGCAAAGGCCTCTGCGGAGCCCACCTTGTTGGAGACCTGGCAGCGGTAGCGGCCAGAGTCTGCAGGGCCCGTGGACTCAAGGCGCAGCAGCTGGTTCCTGGCAACGGCCCTCTCGGGGAGAACGCCACCCACACGGCTCCACTGGTAGGTGAGTGGGGGTGTGCCATGAGCCAGGCACTGCAGCTGAACCAGCTTCCCTGGCTGCACTGAGGTATGTTCTGGAATTATGGTGGCATATGGAGGACCTAAGGGACACACAAAGAGATCAGGTGGGAAAGGGCAGAGGTCACAGTAGGAAGCTGGGTTGGAGAAGCGCAATCAAGTACTCAGGGTCCAAGAGGAGACATGGGTGGTAGCCAGGGAGGGCTCTAGATGGATGGGATTCTACCCAAGGAGGAGGTTGGCAGGAGAGCATAGGCCTCCACGCAACATTGACCAAAGTCCAAGGAGAGGGTATGGGAGGCTTACTCTCCACATGCAGGACAACGGTGGCTTCAGCATGCCCAGCAGAGTTGGTGGCGTTACAGATGTACTGTCCTGAGTCCTGCTGGGCCACTCGGGGAATGACCAGCGTGTTGCCTTCTATCCGGTGCTGCCAGGGCAGTGGGGCACGCAGCTTGGACCAGTGGATGGTGGGTGGGGGGTTGCCTATGGGATTGAAGATGGCACTGGTCACTAGGTTGTTTCAGGGACCAATCACGTGTAGGGGTGATAGGAAAAGGTCCTAAGTGACCCATCCCTCCAGGGACTGGCTAAGTGTGTTTCTAGGATGTGAGCTCTTCAGATGCCGTCAAGCCGTGGGGCAGCACCGATCTGCCTTTCTGCGGGTCCCCAGCACAGCATACCAGTGGCTGAGCAGTGTAGAGTGGCCGTGTGTCCAGCCTCCAAGGTCAGCTCAGCTTCTTCAACTTGGACCTGGGGAGTACCAGGAGCCACGGTGCCAGTGTCGACGATCAGCTCCACCTGCTTTTGTGCCGTGCCTAGGGCGTTCTGGGCTTGGCACACATAGGTGCCTGCATCTGATGCTTTCGCTGATGCGATCTAAAAGAAAGAAGTCAGGTTTAGGGGCTCACAGCAGAAAACTTGGACATGGGTCCCTTTCCTTTGATTTGTGATTATTGCTTGTTTTCTGAGCAGTGGTCTCATGTAGCCCAGGCTGGCCTTGAACTCTGCCCTTGATGATCGTGATCTCCTGAGCCTCCTGCCTCCACACCCTGAAGGCTTCAAAAATAGGCATAGGCCACCATGGTTTATTTATGAGGTGCTAGGAATTGAGGGTAGAATTTGGCTCACGGTAGGCAAGTCCTTTCCTAACTGAGCTACATTTTTCCCAGACGCCTTCCCTTCTAGATCGTCTGTGTGCTGCTGGATGGTTCACCCTCCTCGCTTCCCATGGAGTCTGTCCATCTGCTTAGGTGCCAACCCACCTATCACTCAACCACCTGTCCCCCTGGGTTTCTGTGCCATTGCGCCTTCCTTTCCGTCTTTCACCTCCTCCTCTTCTCTGTCCATCTACTTATGCTCCCTCTAGGCATCTGCTTTAGTCAGGTCTTAGAAAGGACCACAGATGCACGCACGGAACAAACCAAGCTCACCCTCAACATCGCGTGGCTATTCATGAGCCCAAACATCCGCGGCTCCAGCTTGACAGGGACACCAAGTCGCGTCCAATGCGGGGAAGAGCGAGGTTCCCCAGAACTGACGCACTCCAGGGTGATGTCCTTCCCCGTCTTCACATGCACAGGGCCCTCAGGAAGCACAGACACCATAGGGGGCCCTGAGAGAAAAATGACACGCACAGCTTTGGGTCACATCTGAGTCCACAGCTGAATAGCATTTATGTGAAAATTAACTCACAGGGTGAGCAGTGGTGGGGCAGGCTTTAAACCTGGAGAAGCTGGGCTGGCGAGAGGGGCAGAGCCGTAGGCTAGTGTCTCTTACCCTGTACACTGAGATTGACGACGCTCTGGGCCACGCCATAGGCGTTGGAAGCCATGCAGCGGTAGGCTCCATGGTTGCTGGGCCGGGTGCCCACAATGGTAATGATGGAGCCGTTGGGACTGATGTGGACGTTGTCTGTAGGGTTGCATTGGGGAAGTGTGATGGTTAGTGTCAACTGTCTCTCAATAAGGATCTAGAATCATCTGGGAGACAGGCCTGTGAGGGATTATCTGGAATAGGTTAATTGGAGTGGTAAGACTCATGTTAACTGTGAAGAAAGCTATTCCATGAGCAGGGAATTCTGGACTTTACAAACAGAGTGTGAGGTGAACGGGATATCATTCATTCATTCATTCATTCATTCATCTCTCCCTGCTTTCTTTCTTTCTTTTTTTAAAGATTTATTGATTTATTTTATGTATATGAGTACACCATTGCTCTCTTCAGACACACCAGAAGAGAGCATCAGATCCCATTGCAGATGGTTCTGAGCCACCATGTGGTTGCTGAGATTTGAACTCAGGACCTCTGGAAGCACAGTCAGTGCTCTTAACCGCTGAGCCATCTCTCCAGCCCCTCTCCCTGCTTTCTGACTGTGGATGCCACTGAGCATCTGCCTCAGGCTCTTGCTGCCTTGACGTCCCTGCTTTGCTGGACTATAACCCCCAAGCTAGGACCTGAAATAAGTCCTTCCCCAGAGCCCCCAGCTGCTCTCATCTGGGTATTTTATCACATCAACACTAAAAAGGAAGGCCACTGTTGATCCTCTGTGCCTGGGCATGGGACTTAAAGTCAAAGATAGCAGAAAGTGGGAGTCTTTGGAGTCTCCTGGGTCCTGCTCCATCTTTACATGGGTGGGTTCAAGCCACTCAAGAATACGGTATGGACCCTGACCGCCACACCGGATCGCGCTTCCTCTTGCCTCCAGCCCAGACAGCCATCCACTCACCCTCCAGCTCTTGGTTCCTAGTCTTCCACTGAAGGGCAATGGGCGTTGCTCCCTCGTGGATAAGGCACTTGAAACTGGCATCTTGGCCCTGTTGTACCGTGCTGCTGGGTGGTTCAATGGAGATGACAGGACTTCTGAGGCCTGCATGGTCGGACACTCGACTCAGTAGAGGTGGCTGGCTCTACCCAGGCAGGCCCTGCCTAGGCTCCAGGCTCCTTTCCCCACTCCTGGCATCCCCCACACTCACGGTAGGAAGACCCTTCACTGGGGGTTACTGTGATCTTGAAGGAAGCCTGGTGCTCAGGACGAGAGCTACCAGCCACTTGGCACACATACTCGCCAGAGTCGGCAGGGGAGATGTGGTTGAGCCTCAGCAGGGAGCCATGTGTCTGCCACAGAGAAAGAGAAGAAAGCCATTAAGGGTTCTAGAGAACAAGGCCGGTCCCCAAGGGCAGTGCAGCAGCTCTTTCTCCAGGAGACTCAAGAGCTAGGCCTCCAGCTGTGAGACTAAAGGAGATTCCTGCACTGTATGGAATCTCTGAAATCAACCCACTCTCTTTACTGAGGAGGAAACTCACTCAAATGCTAGCTGCCTAACAATTCTAGAGGGGAAAAGCCCAGGTCTCTCAGCAACTGGTCTCTTGGTCTAGAAAACAATCCCCCCCCCCCCCCCCCCCCCAGATACCTGGTTCCCATGATCCCAGGAATGCTGGAGTCTGCATGAGGCTTAGGCGCAGAGGAGACCATGCCTACCCTGGGTTTCTCTCCATCCTGACCTAGTTACCTGGTGTCTGGCAGGCAGGCTGCTCCCTCGTTTGTGCCATGTGACCTGGGCATGGGCTTGCCCTGGTACCACACATTTCAGATCCACAGTCTGCCCTTCAGCCAAATGGGAGGAGGGGGACTCTATGTAGATGGGCTGGGCCAGTCCTGGGGCTGTGGACAGAGATGGGGAACAGTCAAGGCTCCTGGTGTGAGGGCAAGGACCTAACTGTGGTGCTTTTCTTAAGGTGACAAGGCTGAGCCACAGCAACCAAGCAAGTCTCCCTTCCCTGGGTCTGCAGCGTCTTCTTTGTTTGTTTTTCGAGACAGGGTTTCTCTGTGTAGCCCTGGCTGTCCTGGAACTCCCTCTGTAGACCAGGCTGGCCTCGAACTCAGAAATCCGCCTGCCTCTGCCTCCCAAGTGCTGGGATTAAAGGTGTGCGCCACCAACGCCTGGCTGCAGTGTCTTCTTGAGACACAGGAGTGGGTTTCCATCGACGACGAGGGTGACTAAAAGACTAGCAACCCAGACCCAGATCATGGGAGCTTTGACCTGGGTGGGCTTGATCCTCAGCCATAGCAATCCCAATGCCCAGCCAAGCCAGGTGCGCTGACAATTGTCCACAATCCCAGAATATAAGGCAGATAGGAGTGTCTCACTCACAGTCACTTGTCACTCACCAGGGATAGGGCTGGGTTCAGAGGCCTCGATGGTGACCAGGACAGAAGCCTCCAGGGTACCTGAGCTGCCAGTCACTTGGCATGAGTACTCGCCAGAGTCCTCCGGGGACACACGGTTCAGCCTCAGCATGTGGCCATGGACCTGCATGGAGGAGAGGGGATGGGGAAGGGCTGGGCCATCCTGGGCTACACAAAACTCTATGCCATAGACAGTAGAGTTCAGGAAGTAGGGTCTTGAAGAAGTGGTGTCCTCTCTTATAGCAAGGTACTGGGGACTAGCGGTGGCCCTGTTGTGTCCAGTCTGTTGGCAACTACTTGGCTCTAGTGGCCGTACAAAGTTCCCCAAACTATCACTGACTGCTGGGGCCAACCTCCCTTCAGGGATGGGCTTGGGAAATGGGGATGGGGGGGCACATGCTTCACTTTCCAGGCTCCGTACCTGGTGTCCGGCGGGCAGGCTGCCTCCACGTTTGCGCCATGTGACCTGGGCATGGGCCTGCCCAGGAACCACACAGCTTAGATCCAGGGTCTGCCCCTCAGCCACTCGGGAGGAGGAGGTCTCGATGCGGATGGGCGGGACTCCACCTAAGTGTCAGCAATTAAGGCCTCTTAGCCTACTGTGTAGACTAGATTCAAGGGCTTCTTTCCCCATCCCTGGCAGCCTTGAGCTCTCAGAGTCGCTGTGGCAGGCCTCTCTACAGAGTCACGGACACTTCCCAGACTCCGGTAAGTCGATAGCTTAAGAACTCAGACCTTGGGGCCAGACTGCAAGAGGCCATCTCCCAGCATGGCCATTTAATGTGTGATCTTTGGGAAGCTACCTCTGTGCCTCCATTTCCTCAACTGTAAAAACGGAGAATGACCGTCCTGCCTCAGGACTAACAGGTTGAAATGTACTTCACATGCATACAGTGAGGATTGGTATCTGGGCAACTGACAACTCAGACATCTCATCTGATCAGAGTTTCCATCATGGCCGGGACCCAGCCTTGCCCCCAGCCCACCCCCACCCCGATATCACTTCCCGGGTTTTCCTTTAATTGCATCACTTTTAAAACCTTGGACTCCTTAGCCCCACCCTAGTGATAACTGCCATGAACAGATCTGAGGTACCACGGTCGTTGCTATACCACAGCTGGTACATACTCCTTGAGACGCACCTCAGCTGACTGCTAACACCCTGCAGGGCAAGCCCAGGCTTAGGGACCTCACGGAATTGCCTGTACAGTAAGATAGCGGAGGTAGGAACCTCACTTTCTTTTCCATTGAGGACCGAGATGTGGAGAGGCAAAGTTCGTTGTGTGACATACCCAGTTGGGACCCAAGCCCACTGATGCCACACTTGCAAGCTTGTGTTCTCAAGCCCCTGAGAGACAGACCTATACCTCACAGCCTGGCTGTCTGTTCTATAACATCAAGGGTGGGCAAGAGACAGGAGGCAGAAGGCTGTGATTAGATGCCTGCTGTCTCCAGGTATCAAAGAGCCTCTCTCTCTCTCTCTCTCTCTCTCTCTCTCTCTCCCTTTTTTTTATTTTGGTTTTTCGAGACAGGGTTTCTCTGTGTAGCCTTGGCTGTCCTGGAACTCACTCTGTAGACCAGGCTGACCTCGAACTCAGAAATCTGCCTGCCTCTGCCTCCCAAGTGCTGGGATTAAAGGTGTGCGCCACCACCGCCCGGCCTCAAAGAGCCTTTCTTTTGCCCAACTCAGCTGCTGTTCTCTCTCCCTTATCTCTTTTGCCAGACCCATAGAGGGATCCTCACCAGGGACGTGGACATTAGAGGCAGCCGCTGTAATCGAGACCAGGACGGAAGCCTCTAGAGGGCCAGAGCTGCTCAGAACGCTGCACACATATTCTCCTGAGTCAGCTGGGGACACCTGGTACAGCCGCAGCCTTGAGCCGTGGGCCTGGGCAGGGATGGGGCAGAGTCAGAGGAGCAGGAGTAAAATGTCAAGCAAGAGCCTCAGAAGCTTGGGGTTAGGGTCAGCCTCCCATCCAGATGTTCAAGGCCTCCCCGGCAGCCCTCTCAGGCCTCCCTACTGGGCAGAGCTAACCAGGGCTTCTGAACAACATCTCTCATTTCCATTTCATACCTGATGATGAGTGGGCAGGCTACCCCCTCGCTTGTGCCATGTGACCTGGGCATGGGCCTGCCCAGGGACCACACAGTTCAGATCCAGGGTCTGACCTTCGGCTACATGTGAAGAGGAAGACTCGATTCTGATGAGTGTAGGGCTGGCAGGGGCTAAGGACAGAGGAGAGCAGGTTCGCCTGAGTCAGATTCTCAAGTAGGGTGCAAATAAAACCCGTAGCCCAGGGCAGTCTCAGCTACCCCTTGGCAAACACCAAGAGTGAGCTAGGCTCTGCTCTAAGGTCCCACATCCTTGACCAACTCATTCAACCTTCACAATTCCATATTCGGCTATGACGGAAATGTCCTTCTATATGGACTTTATTTATTTATTAAAGATTTATTCATTTTATTTATGAGTACACTGTAGCTGTCTTCAAACACACCAGGAGAGGGCATCGGACCCCATTACGGATGGTTCTGAACCACCACGTGGTTGCTGGGAATTGAATTCAGGACATTTGGAAGAGCAGTCAGTGCTTTTAATCACTGAGCCATCTCTCTAGCTCCCTGGACTTTATTTTTTTACTTACAGGTCCAAGCTGTCATGTTTGGCATAAAATGTAACTGTGTGCTCCTGTGTGTGTGTGTGTGTGTGTGTGTGTGTGTGTGTGTGTGTATCAGCCAGAGGCCAACCTTAGGTGCTGTTTCTCAGAGCCACCCATCCTGATTTTATTTATTTATGTATTTATTTATTTTGGAGACAGGGATTCACTCTGTAGCTCAGGCTGGCCAATCTTGTCTTTTTGAGATGGGGGTCTCTTACTGGCTTGGAATGCTCACCAAGAAGCTGAGATGGCTGGAAGATGAATCCTCTTGTCTCTGTCTCCTCCACACCAAGGTAACACGCATGTGGCATCTCACCCAGTGTTTTTATGTGGGCTCTAGCTCACAGTAGTGTGGCAAGCACTTTAACAACAGAGCTAGCTCCCCAGCCTACAAATCAAATTTCTTTTTCTTTTTTTCCTTCTGCACCACTAGGGTTGACTCTAGGCCCCTCGGCATGCTGGGTACGCGCTCCAGCACCGAGCCACTTTTCTGACCATCTTTTTGCTTTGGTTTTGAGATAAGGTCTCACTAAGTTGCACAGACTGGCCTTGATCTTTGGATTCTCCAATCTCAGCTTCCCAACTAGCTGAGATGATAGGCCTTTGCCACCAGGCCTGGCTTGTTAACTATACTTGCCACACAAGGCTGGTGGGAGCCACTTAGACATGAGGCTTTATGGGCCCGGGGTGAATCTCTCTCTCTATCTCACTGTGAGGGAGTCGGAAGCTCGGGGAGAAGTGTAACTTACTCAGTCCTGAGTGACACACCAGGATTTGAACACAGATATTCTTTGTAAACCCTTGCTCTCTCCTACACCCAGGTCTGTGGGCCTCAACTCAAGGCTCCTCTTCCCAGGGAACTGGCTCTTCCTGTCCCTTTCCTGGATCAGAAGCCAGACTCACCAGAGGGGCTGTTGGTGCTGGGGATGACCGAGATCATGATGGAGGTCTCCTGGGCGTCAATGTTGTTGTTGGCTCGGCACACATACTCGCCAGAGTCAGCCACTGACATCTGGTGTAGCCGTAGACGAGAGCCATGGGCCTGGGAGAGGTGGGAGATAGGGCAAGGACAGAGCTGAGGTCAGCAGCCACAGGCCCCTAGTGACTCCAGCTTCTCTTGCCAAGCCTGCTGAGGCTGCGTCTTCTTTTATTTCTTTCTGTGTATGCGTGGTTATGTGCGTGTGTATGTATGGGTATGAGCGTGGTGTTTGTAAATGTGCATGTGCATAGAGGCCAGAAGGGGGCGCCAGATGTCCTCTACTATCCTTGTTAGCTTTGTTGCTTTGAGGCCATCTAGAGCAACCAGCAAGGCCCAGAAGCACCCTGCCTCTGCCCACCTCAATGTTGGGATTACAGGTAGGTGCAGAAGAATACCTGGCTAATAATTTACACGTGAGTGCTGTGATCTGAACTCAGGTCCCCACACTGGCTAGAATAGCCTGGATTTTTTTTACTCTACAGTGGAGGAGAGCTTTGAAAGCTCCCTCTCCCAGGGTTTCTCTGTGTAGCCTTGGCTGTTCTGGAACTCACTCTGTAGGCCAGGCGGGCCTTGAACTCACAGTGACCCACCTGCCTCTGCCTCCCAAGTGCTGGGATTCAAAGCATGCCCCATTCAAAGCGTGACCTTTGAACTTTTTTGTTTGTTTGAGACTGGGTTTCTCTGTGTAGCCCTGGCTGTCCTGGAACTCACTCTGTAGACCAGGCTGGCCGTGGACTCAGAAATCTGCCTGCCTCTGCCTCCCAAGTGCTGGGATTAAAGGTGTGCACCACCACTGCCCGGCCGCTTTGGAGTTCTAATCCTTCTCCCTTCAGCCTCTGGTTGCCCGGACCACACAGCACAACTCCTGGCTTACTGTCGGGCTTGGCAGGAAATCTTCGTGCCAGGTAACACTCTACCAGTTGAGCTGGGTCCCTAGCCTGCTGGCTGCCTTTTGTCTACCCAAAGTCCAGATTGCTGGAGTGCACCGGGCACGAGATGGAGCCCCAACAACCCGAGAGATCCAAGGGTCACCCCACTCCACCGTTCCTCTCGGTACCTGGTGTCTGAATGGCAGGCTGCCCCCACGCTTGTACCATGTGATGGTGGCCTGAGGCCGCCCGACCACCACACAGTTCAGATCCAGGGTCTGTCCTTCCGTCACTGTGGGAGATGAAGCCTCAATCCTCATTGGTGGTGAGACACTGGGCACTGGGAACCGAGCAGGGTAGGGCAGAGAATGCAGTCAGGAGACATTGACCATGCTGGGGACCTCCGGCTCCCCAGCAGTCGCTTGCTCAGCTCCCTGTCCACCACATTCTCACCATGGGACGGCCCTCTGCTCTCGATGGTAACGATGAGAGAGGTCTCCTGGGAGCCAGCACCGTTGCTGACGTGACACACGTACTCTCCGGAGTCCGCTGGGGTCACTTGAGGGATCCGGAGGCGGGAGCCCACAATCTGGAGGGGCAGAAGGCGGTGAACGGAAACAGCACCTAAGTGCATCTAGGTATCGCTAGGTGCTGTGCACACCACATTCTGGAAGTCCCCCTTCCCGACCTGACTTGGGTACCCAGAAGCCTCAGTGCCTTCTTTTTTTGTTTTGTTTTTGTGTTTTTTTTTGGGACAGGGTTTCTCTGTGTAGCCTTGGCTGTCCTGGAACTCACTCTGTAGATCAGGCTGGCCTCAAACTCAGAAATCCGCCTGCCTCTGCCTCCCAAGTGTAGGGATTAAAGGCGTGCGCCACCACCGCCCGGCACCTCAGTGCCTTCTTAAGGCTCCTAGCATGATACCTTGTGGGTCCTGTGGAAGGAGCCTCTAGTCTTTGTGCTGTTCCTATACCCCCCCCCCAAAGGCTCCTGAGCGCCCACAGTGGGTCCTGCTTGTCACATCCTTCTGTCATTTAGAACGTCAGCTTCCCTTCAAACCACCCGCTGTATGAGGACTGACATCTGTCTTACTCTACAGGGCTCAGCAGTGCCAGGCACAAGCAGTGGCTTCAGCAACCTCTTCATAGGATCTAGAACCAGGACCAGCAGGATGGGTCTATACCCTAGCACCAAACCAAGCCTACCTACCAAGTGGAGATGCTCAATGTTTGTTGAGTGACTGAACGAGTGCAGGGCCAAGGGCTTGAATCTACTCTGGACTTCCTACCAGACTGCAGCCCTGTCTATTGGCTCTGTACCTGATGCCGGCTGGGTAAGCTGCCTCCACGCTTATACCAGGTGATGGTGTGTGGGGTGAGGCTGGCAACCAGACAGTTGAGGTCCAGAGTATGCCCATTGGCCAGCGAAGGTGATGAGGATTCAATGCGCACGGGGTGTACCACGCTCTGGGCTGCGATGAGACAGAATGCAGGCTGTGGGTGCAGCGGGGGCCCCTCGCAGCCCCTGCTATTCACCGCCCTCCCTAAGACACTCACAGTGGGAGGGGCTGAGGTGCTGCTGGATAGTGACAAGGACAGAAGCTTCTTGGGTGCCTGAGCCACTGACGACTCGGCACACATACTCTCCAGAGTCAGCTGGGGTCACCTGGAGCAGTCTCAGCCTTGAGCCATGTACCTGGGATGATGGGGATAGAGATGCCAGACTCAGAGACCAGCATGGCGGTCACCCACCAGACTCTTCTCTGGCTCCCTCCCAGCCCAGTTAGCTAGTGATTGTACAGGTTAGGATCTGTTAAGTCCCCTTGGGCCTGCCACTGGATGCACACAGGGCCAGCACTCATGACATGGACATCCCCTCAACAGATGACCTTAAGGATCAGAGAAGTGAAGGGACTGGCCCAAGGTCACTCAGCAGGCAAGTGGCAGAACTGCTGCGATATGCTCGAACTCACAGCCTGTGCCTTTTATCCTGCGGCTATGAGGGCCCTTTGGGTTCTTCCTTTGCTTCCCGTCTCCTACCTGATGCCGGGCAGGGAGACTGTCCCCACGCTTGTGCCAGGAGATCTGGGGGTGAGTCTGCCCAGAAACAAGGCAGTTCAGATCCAGGCTCTGCCCTTCTGACACATGGGAGGAAGATGATTCGATTCGGACTGGAGGGGTGACCGCGAGTGCTAGCAACAGAGGGTAGAGTGTTGGTCTCCAGCAGCTGAGAGACGGGTATGAGTAGGGGCAGGGACCCCCTGGACTCATGCAGGTACAGTAGGCCGTGTTGCCTCTGGGTCCTGCCATGGCCGCAGCGAGGTGCCTCTGTGTGTGGTATCTGGCTCTATCTGCTTCCCATCCCCTCCCAACATGGCTACTTACCAGGCACAGTTCCTGCAGGCTCAATGGTGACCAAGACAGAGCTCTCCAGAGGTACGGGCCCTCCCTCCACTCGGCACACATATTCTCCTGAGTCCATAGGAGATACCTGGTGCAGTCGCAGCAGGGAGCCATGAGTCTGGCCAAGAGAGGGGTGACATCAGAGGGATTCCTCCCAGGGCACCAACACCCATAATCTGCAAGCTGCTGCCCTCTTTTAGCCCCATAGCTTGGCCATCAGCTCTGGGTTAGCTGGGTCTTGTCCTAGGAGTGGGGGCTGTTGGGAGAAGCCCCCGGAGAACTGGCGCACATTTTCCTACACTGCATCAACGATAAGAACACACCCTTGAACTCCAGTCAAGACCCTCTGCAGTGCCGCTCTGACGATTGTAAACCCCCCCCCCAAGAGGCATGCTGCAGTCAGTGGGATCAAAGGCTGCAAACCCCCAGCACACAAGCTGATAAGCTGCTACAATAGCTTATGCACAAGCTGAGGGAAAACACAACTGAACTTGGTCCCTAGACGACTCTGAGCACATAGACTCCTATCTCCTTGTAGACCCTGAACCTACAGCACAGAGAGGTTGAGCAACTGGCCTAAGGTCAGGGTGATAGATTGATGCCTAGGCTGGCCCAGAAGTGGCTTTGGGTCTAGCCACAATAGAACCCACCTAAGTGATGGGGCCCACCCTACCACTCTCATCCAGAATCTTCTTGGCTCCTTTGCACCCCTTATCCTCTACCTGGTGCTGGGCAGGCAGGCTGCCTCCTCGCTTGTGCCACGTGACCTGGGCATGGGCCTGTCCTTGCACCACACAATTTAGATCGAGAGTCTGCCCCTCAGCCACTCGGGAGGAGGAGGTCTCGATGCGGATGGGTGATGTGCTACCCGGGGCTGGAAGAAAGTCACAGTCAAACATCTTCCCCAAGCTGCCCCAGCCTCCTTTCCCTCCGCATCCCAGCCCAACCAAGTGGGCTACTCACGGTAGGCAAAGTTAGCCCCGTTGTTGTTTGTAACGGTGACTGTGATGGTGGCTTCCTGCCCATTGCCTGCCCTGCAAACATAGTCTCCAGCATCCGCCTGGGAAGCCTGTAAGATGTACAGGCGGGAGCCACGGACCTGGCCAGCCATGACAGGGATGTAAGAGGCCTTCCAGAGCCCATCAGGGGCTCCATACCTGCCTGCCAGGCTGTGACCCCTATATAGGCTACCACCCACGGACCCCTCCACGTTCGAGGAGTGAGTACCTGATGCCGGGCAGGCAGGCTGCCTCCACGCTTATACCATGTGACCTGTGCATGGGCCTGTCCTGCCACCACACAGTTGAGATCCAGCGTCTGACCCTCAGTCACGGTGGAGGATGGGGACTCAATTCGGACAGGAGGGACAGGTCCGGGGGCTGTAAGGACAGGGGAAGGTAACAGATACTTCGCAAGAGACAGGGCTGAAACCCCCTTTTGGAGCTGGCTCAGCCATGTAATCTGAGGTCAGATGCCCGTTTCAGAAACTTGACAGCCTTGTCTTGAGCTCAATAGCTCTGATGAAGAGCCCAAGTTTTCCTCACGGCAGAAAGCAGGAAGACAGACAGACAGACAGAGTCAGTAAGATAGGCAGATAGTAAGGCGACCAGAGAGGAGGGCAGGAGACCAAGGGAGAGACATGGCCAAGAAGACCTCGATGGAAGATCTGGGTCATTCAGACAAAGCAGTCTGCCTAGGTAGGGTCGTGGAGCCAGAGCCCGGGTGTTTCCTGTCCCCAGCTAGCAGTAGGAGTCATTGGAGCCACTCACCAGGGATGGACTCGGCGGGTTCAATGGTGACCAGGACAGAGCTTTCTGTGTGCTCAGAGCCCAGGTTGACATGGCACACATACTCGCCTGAGTCTGCAGGGGACACCTGGTATAGTCTCAGCAGGGGACCATGGGTCTGCGAATGGGGTGAATTGGGGTTTAGGCAGGGCTTAAAGTGTCCCCATCCGTCCCCTCTAGCGGGCTGGCCCTAGGACGGCTTTACCTGGTGCCGGGCGGGAAGGCTGCCTCCACGTTTGCGCCATGTCACCTGTGCCTGCCCAGGCACCACGCAGTTCAGATCCAGGGTCTGTCCTTCGGCCACATGGGAGGACGAGGATTCAATGCGGATGGGCGGGATGCTGCTGGTGGCTGGGCACAGAGAGGGTAGTTAGAGGCCAGCCTTGAACCTCTGGCTCCGAGTGGAGTACTGAGTGCCCTTTCCTTGCTCAACTCCAGCCAGGACTTCATCGCCCTTAGGACCTCAAGGTGACAAGATGTAGGGACTCAAGGATGTTCTCTGTCAGGCCAGGCAAGAGCATGCATAGTAATGACACTGTTCCCTTCTCAGAACACCTGCCAGAGCTTCCCAGCATGCTTCACAGGCCCACATCTCCTCTGCACACTCCAACTTTATCGTTCCCATAAAGCAGAGCATATCCAGACCTGACAGGTGTTAAAACCACACCCATACCCAGTGGGTAACGTACGAGTGTCACAGCCTACCCAGAACAGGAAAAGGAGGTCGGTCGCCAGAGGTTGAAGAACCATCTCAAGGTCGATGAAGGGCAGAGCCCAGATTTGAACCCCTGTCAGCCTAACTCCTGACTCAGTGTGGAAGCCAACACTACTGTGTGCGGGGAGAGCCTCCAGAGCTTGAGGCAAGCTAGATCAGCATTCATCCCACCCCCAGCCTGCTGGCTTCCAGAGCAGGCAGCAGAGGCTGACAGAATGCCCCTGTATCCCGATGGCCCTGGACAGATCACAGGCATCCTTCTCTGTGCCTGGGAGAGCTTATGGCTCTGTCCCTGTCAGCTCCGCTGGCACCTCACCTGGCGTGTAGCTGGGGCCTGAATGGGGGCTGTGGAGGACAGAGACAACAATGGAAGCCTCCTTCGGGCCCAAGTCACTCTCCACTCGGCACACATATTCTCCAGAATCCGCTGGGGAGACCTGCGGGAGCCGCAGCCGGGAGCCATGGACCTGGGCCAGGCCGGGCAAAGGTGAATAAGGATGAGGCTGTAGCTGTGATCTCAACTCCCTCTGAGCCACAGTAGTTCAGTCATCCAACTCACAGGCTCTACTCTGAGCCATTCTAGCCAGGCTGGGAGCCAGGAGGGAAGGAAATGTCTTGATGCTCCACCGCAGGAAAGCTTGCCAGCTGAAGCACCAAGACCCCTCCCACTCCCCCCCAACTTCCCCCCCACCCTGTGCTTACCAACCCTCCCCCTTCACTCACAGGCTATCCACAGCTTGTGCCTCCATCCCAAGTACCAGCCCCAGGCTGAAAAAGCCTCCTACCTGGGCATGGGGAGGCAGGCTGCCCCCTCGCTTGTACCATGTGACCTGGGTGTAGGTCAACCCCATCACCGCACAGTTGAGGTCAAGCGTCTGTCCTGCAGTCACGGATGGCGACGAGGATTCGATCCTGACTGGCACTGAGCTGGCACCTGAAGCTGTAGCCGCAGCGGAGTAAGCATGCCTTGGAGAGCCTTGACTCACCTCTCCCAAAATGCCAACCCCGGAGGGAGGCTCCATACCTGAGAGGACGACCACCTGAATGCGGGCCTGGGCGGTGCCTGTGGGGCTGGTGGCCACACAGAGGTAGAAGCCAGCGTCAGCGGCTGTAATGGCTGGGATGAGCAGTGTGGGGATGTCTGTGTTCTCTGACCGGGCCTGCCACAGGGAGAGAAGGCTCGGGTATTTGTGAGGGGACCAGGGCAGACTTGGGAAGGATCAAGCCCTATACCAAGATGAGTTGAGGAAAATTAGAATGGAGACGCTATGGAATTGGGGACCATGGAATTAGGCTATAAAGGGATGAGTGGGGTGCGAGAGGGACTGGAGTATAGAGTCTAAGTAGGGGGTTCAGGGAGCCCAGGGTTGGGGGAGGGGAGAGTGTGGCGGATGAATGCTGGGACTCTATTGGGACAGCCAGGCTGGCTCACCTGTGGGGGCAGGCTGCCTCCCTCCTTCCTCCAGGTGATGCTGGCACTTGGTACACCTGCTGCCCGGCAGTACAGCCTCACTGTGCGGCCTTCATGCACCTGGGTCCTCTCAGGGCTCACCTGGACTCTGGGTCCGTTGCCCCCTGCAGACAGAACTCCCCGTGAGGATTCCTCTCTGAGCCTCTCCCACCCCCAACCCCACCTCAAGGCCTGCCCTCTCACCGTGCACCTGAAGCATGGCCCTGGCCACATGCTGCCCAGCGCTGCTGAGGGCACGGCACAGGTACTGGCCCTGATCGGAGGGTTCAATGGCTGGCAAGCGCAGGATGCCGTCGTGGATCTGAGCCTTTGCAGGAAGTCGGCCACTAGGACCCCCTGGTCGGGAGACAGGGGTCAGCATACCCTGGGACTGGCCCTTGTCCTCCTCCCCCAAGACAGCCAGTCTCACCAATCCATTCCAGAGTCGGGGTGGGGTTCCCTGTGGCGCTACAGCGGAACTCAGCCTGTTGTCCGGGCTGCACGGTGAGCTGTGGAGGGTGTATAGAGGCCACAGGAGCAGTGGAGGTGCCCGAGACTAACAAGAAAGCAAGGGCAAGATACAGTCAGGGTGGGGGCTGTCCTCCAACTCACAGCTATAGCCCCTTGCCAGTTTCTGCTTCTCTTCCAGCCCTGCATAGCTAGGGAGGGGTGGGGGTGGGGTCGGCAAGGGCTTTAGAAACATCGTGGGCCCTGCCGATTTCTTACCTAAGACCTACCATGGTGCCCTCCCTCCTCTTTCAGATGAGGCTTCGCGATGGTGCCCAGACTCCTCAACTTCACAATCCTTCTGCCTCAACCTCCAACCTCTGGGGTGACAGGCCTCCACCATCTTCCCTTCACTTCTCACCTTTCAATCCCTCCCACCCCTGGCTTTCATTATCCCGCTCAAGGGTCTGTGTCTGCTCTCTCACTAGGATCACCTCAGCTAGGACATACGCCTCAGGAGGGCTGAGATACAGTTTGTCCTTCTGCACCCCACTTCTTCAGAGCCTAGAGCATGTAGGGGGAACCTCGGGGGCCAGGCTCCGATCACTACAAGACATACCCTGAACATGCAGTGTGGCTGTGCCCTGGTCCATGGCGAACATGTTGGAGCCAGTACACACGTAGATGCCCGCATCACTTGGCTGTACGTTGCGAATGGTCAGGATGCCGTTGAAGTCCATAGCGCGGGACGGCAGCTTCCCGTTGTGCAGACGGGTCCACACCAGGGTGTAGGCTGGGGACTGCAAGCCAGCAGCAGGGTGAGGGACATGGGTGGGCTCAGCGAGCCCAGGAGAACCTTCCCCGACCGCTCCCTGTCAGCTCACTTTGCTCTTGGCCGTACAGATGAAGGTGACATCAGCTCCGGGCCGCACACTCTGGCTCCGCTGCTCCTCCACTGTCACTGTGATGGCCTTGCTGGGAGCTTCTGTGAGTGGGAAGTCTCCAGTGAGCTCCACACCCTTGCTTCTGTGTCATTTTCTCTTAGGCCTGCTTTCCTGACCCCTTCTATGGGACAGGTCCCCCTCCATTTCCCTAGCTGGCCTGAAACTCACTATGTAGACCAGGGTGGCCTCGGACTCAGAGATCTTCCTGCCTCTGTGCCTCGAGTACTCTCTTTGAAGATGGAGTCTCATGTCCTGCAGGCTGGCTTCAAATTCCTTTGTAGCTAAGGATGACCTTAAATTCTTGATCCTCCTGCCTCAACTTCCCAAGTGCTGGGATTACAGGTTTGTGCTACCACATCTAATTTTTATATAATATACATTTAACATAAAATATAAATATGGCTCAGTGGTTAGGAACACTGACTGTTCTTCCAGAGATCCCAAGTTCAATTCCCAGCAACCACATAGCAGCTCACAACCATCTGTAAAGTGATCAGATGCCATCTTCTGGGGTGTCTAAATACAGCTACAATGTACTTATATACATAAAATAAATAATTCTTTTAAAAATATAAATATGTAATGTATAACTGTATATAATATAAAAATATAAATATGTAATAGATATATAATTATACATTTCTAATAATATAACAGCATATATACATGAATAGGATGGATGTGTGCATACACATGTGAGTATAGGTGCCTATTGAGGCCAGAAGAGAGTGTTGGATCCTTTTGAAGCTGGAGTTACCGGTGACTGTAAGCAGCCTATGCTGAAGAGCAACATATGCTCTTAACCACTGAGCCACATCTCCAGTCCCACACCCAGTTTTTGTGTGGTTCAAATGCAAGGCTTTGTGCATGGTTGGCAAGGCCTCTACCAGCTAAGCCACATCCCCAGTACACCTCCTTTGGACATCTCTTCCTTTCTAGCACAGCTGGGATGCCATTCCACTTCCTGGTGCCTCCCTGTAACTTCCCTGTTGAACCTGACCAAGACTTTCCCTGCCTGTACCAAGTAGCCAGTATGTAGTCCAGTGAGAGCATACTGGCCCCAGTTCATCATCCCAGGCCACAAATGAGCTCTCAACACTTCGTACTTTCTGGCTTCTCCATCTGCTTCTGGTTTGAATCCCGAGATAGCTATTTCTCAATTCCTCCCAGTTCCCTCAGCCTGCCATCCCACCCTTCCACTGTAAAGCCCATGGCTTCAACTTACACTTGCTTAGAAGACAGAACCTGCTAGTCAGGTGTATTTCTATGCCCATCCAGTGACTAACTTTCCCCTGTGAAGCCTACCCACCCCCACGAGTCTAACTCTCTCCTCTAGTACGTCCCACACACAGTTTAACTCTCCCCTACTCCTCCCCGGTCCCTGAAGGATGTGGCCATGCTTCTGCTTGTCCCATCCCACCCTGCATTTCAGAGCTCTGGATCCTTCCTGAGGACTTCCTCCTACATCATAGCAATCCCTGCCACTTGCTTCACTGACCAATTTGTTCTAGAAACTTCCACGTCTGAAAACATCCCCTTTGGTTCCGCGTATTTCCAGATGCTTCTGCATTACTTACTTGACCTCTCTTCAGTGCTGAGACTTTTTTTTTCTCTCCTAGACAGGGTCTTGCTTACATAGTCCAGGCTGGCCTCCATCTGGAGATTCACCTACCTCAGTCTCCTGAGCATGCGCATTAAAGGTAGGTGCCATGCCATCCTGCTCAGAGCCTCAATTCTTGGGAGAGTTTCCACATGTTCCATGCATCTACTCAAGTTCCTACTCTGTCTTGTCAGAGTCTGACCTTCATGTCTTTTCTCTGCCTATTCCATACTTTCTATAGAGTGTTGGATGAGCAGCTATCCCCTTCCCTACTTCCTCCAGTCTCACTGGCATCTCTCCCAGTTTTTCCTGCCCTTCTTCTCAAGCTTAACAGGTTGGCCTTGGAGCTTGGTGGGTCCTATCCAGGGGCTGTCCTGAATAAAACTCAGCTAAGGCCCAAGACAAGCTGGGACACACAGGCCAAGTAGGACACAGTGACTTGACTCTCGAGTTCTCAGTTTCCTCACCCACATTCAACAGCTCAGGAAAATCTGCTTACGGCGCCCATCCACTTGACCATGTCTCCCTGTCTGACACCTTCTCTTTTCTGCTCCCTCCCTTGTTGGAATCCTACAGTGTCTCTGCTTTGGGGAACCCAAATAAAGGCAGTTTACAGGCCAAGCCTTCCTCATCTCGGTACATGGCACCCAGACCCAAGGAGATATCTTTTCCCTTCATCCTTACGAATCATGGTAAGTCCTGTGGATTCTGCCTCAGGAACAGGCGTGAATCCATCATCTCCCTCTTTCTCCGCAGCTAATATCCTTGTCCAGCAGCCACAGTCCTCTCTAGGCAGGTTCTAGCTAGGACAGGGATGCGGGGACTCACCAGCGACCAGTAGCTCAGCCCTGCTGTTGCTGGTGTGAATCAGGTTTCGGCAGGTACAGATGTAGACACCGGCATCGGAGGGCTGCACACTAGGGAAGTGGAGCTCAGAGCCTGGGGTGGGAAGAGACTTGTCAAGGTCCAGCTCCGCGAGTCCCCAGTAGGACAGGGACAGGGCTGACTCATGGGACAGAGGCGGTGGGTGTGTGAGTACCTTGATGCCGCTGTTGAGCACCACTGGGCAAGGGCCGCCCGTCTTCACGGGACCAGTAGAAGTAGTGTGGTGGGCTCCCACTGACCTGGCACCTCAGGGTGTGTGGGCCGCCTTGGGGAACCACACTCCGAGAGGGATGGATCTGAACCTCCAAGGACTCTTTTGCTAATGGAGTGGCAGAAGGAGATCATTTAGCCAGGAAGACACTGCCTCCCCGCCACCCCATCATAAATCAGTGTCTCCCAAAGGCTTAGGTCCCCAACCTTAGAACTCCATCCTTCACACTCTCTAGGGCCCACAACTCCCTCTCCCAACACACTAGGTCATGGCCCTACTTACTCAGTGGCTGGCACCGGCCTCCTTGTACATTGGGGTTACCCTCATAGCCTGGGGCACACCTGTTAGGAGAAACAGGGACCAGCTCTGTAAGTCCCAAGGGACCTAGTGTCTCATAGGGAATTTGAGGATCCAGCTCAGCCAGCTGCCCATGGTATACTGAGGAAGCTCAAGGGCCTAGAAGGACTCTGAGGGAACCAGGGAAGCTCTGACACAGGGCCTTAAGGAGCTGAGACAGATGCTGCCAGTGGCCTGGGCCATGGAGAGGTAAGCCTGCTATTCTCTAGGGAAGCATTCATTCAACAAACATTTACTAGGGAACTGGTCTGGACCAGACGCCTTGCTCAGTGTGGAGGCACAACAGGAGACACGGCAAGGTCTCTGGTCTGGGACAAACTTTATGTAAACTGAGAATGAGGGAAGGGAACAGGGGTCATGTGGACTCCAGGAGAAGTGAAGAAACAGACAACGCATGGCTCCTACGCTGTCATGGGTCCCCTTGAGCATGCTGCACTGTGCTTCCAGAGAACTGATCAAGTTTGGAAATGTTTGTCTCCTAGCTGTTTTCCCTTTGATTCGTGTACTCTGGGTTGCAGGCTCCACTGAGCTGGCACAGTTTGCCGGGTTATCCCCAGCACCTCAGCACATCGCACAGACACATAATAGATGCTCAGTGAAAATGTGCTGAGCCCTGCATGGCGAACCCCACACCTGTAATCTGGGAGGCTGAGATTCCAGGCCAGCATGGATCACACAGAGTTGGAGGCCAGTCTAGGCTTACACTGACACCCTGTTTTAACCTGTCCATCCTCCAAAAAATGTTGAATAAATGCAAAAGGGCTGAATCTTGAAGGCCAAGAGGAGTTAGCCAGGATGGGGTAGGGTTGGGGGTTACAATGTTCTGCACACAGGGAACAGCCCATAATGATCTGAACAGTAAGAATTCAAGAAGTTCCCAGGGGTGGTCGCACACATCTGTAATGTCAACACCAGAAGCAGTGTAGCCTGGGCTATGCGAGGAGACCCCGTGCCTTAACAACGAAACAAAGCAAAACAACCCCATATGATGCAAGAACTTCATCCCAATCCCAGATGGTAGAAGAACGGCCATACGCCTGAAGCAGAGTCATAAGCACTCATCCCAAAGGCGGCATGAGCGTGGGAAGTGTTTGGAACAGTGGGGGCCATGGTAGAGGCTTTTCTGAACCACACCCTGCATGACTCTCTCGCCTGGGAGTCTCTCGTTCACCCCTTCTCTTCCCACTCCCTACTTACTGCTCACAGTACTGCCCGGTGTAGCCAGGTTCACAGGCAGTGCAGCGGTACCCTCCAGCTCCGAGGCTCTCACAGGTGCGGGAGAACCTGGGGCAGGCAAGCAGATGTCAGGCCCCAGGAGCCCCCTTCCCGGCTTGCCTCCCATTCTCCAGCAGGAGTTCATCCTTGGATCAGAGCAAAGTACGCACATGTTCTCTGGGTTGGTCAGCGGGCAGGCACAGGGCTGGCAATCCTCAGGCGTCCCAGCCGTGGCATCTCCGTAGTAACCAGTTGCACACAGCTCACAGAACTCACCGGCTGTGTTGTGCTGACATCGCTGCAGGACACAAGGATGTCAGACACCAGCCATGAAGCAAAACTCATCCAAACACCCTGATCCAGAAGCCATAGACCTATAGACATGTCTTGAAGAAGAGTGGTGGAAGGACATACAGATTTCATCACAGTGATGCCCACCAGCTCAGCCGGGCTGAAAAGAACACCCATGGGGACCTGGATAAATCAAAATGTCCACCTAGGCCTGGGTTTAGTGATGCATCAGCAACATCAACAATTGAGAGGGATGCAGGAGGATCAGGAGGTCAAGATCATTCTTGGCTACACAGTGAGTCGGCTGTCTCAGAAAAAAATTAGCAGGTGAGTGCCTGAGTGTGTGTGTGTGTGTGTGTGCATGCGTGTGTATGTGTGTGTGAGAGAGAAAAAAAGAGAGAGAGAGATTAAAGAAAAGCAAAGGTATACATTTGGGCACAGAGCCTTGAAGATACATGTTTCTCTGTAAACAAACAAACAAAAGCCACATGGAGGGGGACTGGAGAGATGGCTCAGTGGTTAAGAACACTGGTTGTTCTCCAGAGGACCCAGGTTCAATTCCTAGCACCCACATGCTTTCTCCCAACTGTCTGAAGTACAAAGGAATCTTCTGATGCCCATTTCTGGACTCCATAAACACCAGGCACGCACATGGTACACAGACACAGGTAAAACACCCATAGACATAAAAACCAAAAACCCTATTAGGAGCACATGCAACCTTATGTAAAGACAGCCTCATGTGGGATGTTAACATAGTGTGTGCTTTGCTTCATATTGAGTTTAGGACTCTGTTAACTATCTGTGCCCTGGCCATGTACCTGTGAGGCCATACACATACCACTCCAAAAAAAAAAAAATGCATGAAAGGTATATTTACCAAGATTTGATCCCTACCACCGCCACCACCGCCACCACAGCCACCACCAACACCGCCACCACCAAACCCAAGCCTCTGCAATCTGTCTCTTTTGCTATGGTATTAGCCATTTGGGTGTAAGCAATGAGAAACCAGAGCTCCCTTTACAACGAAGAATGGTGCTCCACAGTTCTGGCTTCCTACCATGTTCGCCTGTTTTATTCACCCAGGGTGCTCCTCTGTGAACTTGTCCCTGGAAGCAGGCATACTTTACCAAGACCCCTACCCCTACCATTGCCCACCCCAGCCTAGCCCTGCTTGCAGCTCACCGAGCAGGCTCCAGTCTCCGGGTGACACAAGTCGGAGTGGCCGTTGCATTCACACAACTCGCAGTGACCAAGGTACAGTCCGCTCCCAGTGCGAGTGTAGCCTGGGGCACAGTCCTAGTGGACAGAGGAAAGTTCGTCTCCATTGGCCACAGGGTTCCACCCAGAGCCAGCAGATCTAGCCTTCTCCTGCACTATCCAGTATCTAGTCACCATTGGCTCCAGAAAAGAACATCCCAGGCCAGTCTCCATCCACAAGCTCTCTCAAAAGACTCTCTCAAGAGTCTCTCATCTCTCATGGCTCCAGGAGACAGAGCTTGGTGTGCCCAGGTAGTGTTAGCTTGGAGAAATGTAGTATATTCTTAATGGGGAACCTGCCTCACTTCAAGACCCAAAGTTCTGGTGGGAAAGGTCTTTCTGGAAACACTTCACAGCTAAATGGGGAAGTGAGCCGGAAGATCACTTGGGAGAGAGAGCCCTTGAAGATATTTTTACATGTATTTATGTATCTGTGTGTGAGTGTGTATGAGGCACAGCGTATATATGGAGGTCAGAGGACATTTTGTAGGAGTCAGGTCGTCTCTCCTTCAACAGTGTGGGGCCTGGAAGATGAACTGAGGTCCAGGCTTTGTGGCAAGTGCCTTTGCCGCCTAAGCCATCTTGCCAATCTTTCTCACTGGCTTTGCATGCATTGTTAGTTAGTAATCCTGCTAGGCCTAGTGGCACACACCTGTAATCCTAGCACTTTGGGAAGGGCAATAGGAAGACTAAGATGTACAAGGCTAGCCCCTGCTATATACTGAGTTCCAAGCTAACCTTGCCTTGAAAATTCAAATAAACCAAAACCAAAACCCAAACCAAAACCCAAACCAAAACCAAACAGGCATAGCAATAGGGGAAACACACAGCATGGTGGATGTTGGAGATGAAGGATCACAGGTCTGGAGAACAGGTGGTTCTCTCTACCCTGCCCCTTCTGTCAAAGCAGCCAAAGGCCTCCTCCCCACATTCCACAGTCGCTTGGTAGATGTCTTGGGCTGAGCTGCAATAGGCAGCTCAGAGGGCACAGAGGCACTTCCCAACAGCTCCTCCTTCAAATGAGGCAAACTTGGCATCTTTGAGGAGCATGAATTTCTACACTGGGATTTGGAAAACCTGTGGCCCCAGATAAAGCTCAGGAACATTAAAGTGTAGACCTCCTGCCACGCCCCTGGAAAGGGTTCTGCCACCTCATCTAGGGTTGAGTGAGTCGATGTCATGTGTAGGATAAACTCCTGTCCACCTGGAGCTCAGAGCTTGGGCCACATCTGGCAGAGACTCCCAGGAGCTTCAAAATGACAGCCTTCCGTCCCACCCCACTGACCCTCGCCACACAGAAACCATGCCTTGATCCACATCCAAGTGACACATTGTCCCTGTGTGGCTCTAATCATGTCTACAGCAGCATAACTTCCCCACCACAGGGCCCTGTTCTAAGCTATTCATAGTGATCCACCTGCAGGCCTGGTCACCATGTGCTTCTCCTCAAGCCTACAGTGACATCATTCCATGCTGCGTGCCCGAGACATGTCCTCGATGAGCTCTGAGAGTCTTATGTGCTTATGAGTGTCTCCCCAACTCAAAGTATGCCATTCTTTTGGCAGTACTGCCTGGTGGTTAGGACAAACAGACTTTGGAGTCCATCAGATCTAGGTTCAGGGTAGTCCCCCACATGTTGGCTGTGTGCCGCTGGGTAAGTCACTTATAACTTGGACAGTTTGCTTCTATCAGTTAAAGGGATGGTTTGGGACCGGAGAGATGGCTCAGTGGTTAAGAGCACTGGCTGCTCTTCCAGAGGTCCTGAGTTCAATTCCCAGCAACCACATGGTGGCCCACAACCATCTGTAACGGGATCCGATGCCCTCTTCTGGTATGTCTGACAGCTGCAGTATACTCATATATATAAAATAAATAAATCTTTTTTAAAAAAAAAAATCTTTAAAGGGATGGCTTGGCTATTAGGGAGTGACCGGAACAATGTGAGAACAGAAGTTGCCTAACTCAGAGAGCAGCTACAGCCTACAGCAATGGTTACTGACAAATCGATTTGCACACAGCAATGATTACTGACCAGTCACTTTGCACATACCATGGCACTGGAGCAGATGCAGCCAGGCCAGCCAGCCACACACCCACCTGGCAGGACAAGCCAACATAGCCTGGGGGGCAGCGACACTCTTCCACCTCGAGGGCTCTGGGTCCACCGGAGGGCCCCGGCTGGGCCACTTCTAGGCTCACGGCACTGATACTGGCTGCCCTTGGCACTGAGGAGAACGTGGCCCGAACCAGAAGTTCATCCAGGTCTGCCAGGGCCATGAGCAAATGCTCTCGGGTCGCAGGCCGTCCATCTGGCCGCCGCCAGAACTCCTGTGTAGGGGGACAGAAAGTGTCGGTGGAAGCTTTGGGCTAGACCTCCTGAACTTGTAGACCTGTGTGCCTAGGGAATCAAAGGCAAGTGCCACCCACCTCTCGGAAGATGATCTCATAGCTCCTCCTCTCTGGGCCCTGTAGTGCAGGCTGGGAGGCCACCAACATGATGTTATTGCCCTGCAGAGGCACCACAAAGGTTAGGAGGGGCAATTTGGGCTACTTAAGGCAGGGGTACCCACCAACCCCAGGCTCTCCTAACCACTTGGCCTCTGTCCACACCCCCAAGCTCATGTGCCTGCCCACTGCCCCCATGCAGCTAGACTAAGATCTGGGGAATAGCCAGCCAGGTGGGGCAACGTGACCACATTGGCTAGCTGGGTGTTGGGAACATGGCTTCCATTTTCTCTTCTGCCTGACCACTGTGGATTCAAATAAGCTCACCGTAATCTGGATATCAGGGTCCGAGAGTGGGCTGCCCTGTGGCCCGGATGTGTAGGAGAGGGTGTAGCGTAGCTTCCCGCCATAGGATGCCACCTGTGGAGGGACAAGATCATACAGGTAGGCTGGGCAGTGGTGGCGCACGCCTTTAATCCCAGCACTTGGGAGGCAGAGGCAGGCGGATTTCTGAGTTCGAGGCCAGCCTGGTCTACAGAGTGAGTTTCAGGACAGCCAAGGCTACATAGAGAAACCCTATCTCAAAAAAAAAAAAAATCACACAGGTGAGGGGCAGAGCATCTTGCTCCTATGTGTCACAACCTAACCTCAGAAGGCCAGAGCTTGCACCACAGAGAGGTTCTATCAGTTCCTTCTCAGTCTCCCTCATGGGAGGACATCTTTCCCGTTCTCCATTGCCTGACAGTCAGTCAGCAAGCTCTGAGTCCCTTTTTATGTGTAGGTGTTTCCCATAAAATGATAATGGTAATAGTAGTAACTACCAGAGGGAGGCCGCCAAGATCAGAAATTTTAGCTCAGGGCTTGGGTCTGCATGGGTTCTCCTGGGCTACTGGCTTTGGATCTACCTAGAATTTACTTCCTTCTTTCTGTGAACTACATCCTTGTTCCTTCTCTCTCTCTCTCTCTCTCTCTCTCTCTCTCTCTCTCTCTCTCTCTCTCTCTCTCTCTCTCAATGTATTTATTTTATTTTAGGTGTGTATGTGTGTTCCTGAGGGTATGTATGTGAGTACAATAAGCCTTGAATGTACAGAAGCCTGTGGAGGTCAAAAAAGGCCTTGGATCCCTAGCACTGGGCACTGGAGTTACAGCAGGTTGTGAGCCACCACAGGAGTGCTGGGAATTGAACCTGGATCCTCTGAAAGAGCAGCCAATGCTCTTAACCTCTGAGTCACCTCTCCAGTCCCCTCCTTGCTCTCTTTCTAGAACAACCTTCCTGTGCACACAGGCCCCTCCCATCTGCTGTGGAGAGCAAGCCAGTCAGGCCTGCCCAATCAACACTGTTCTAGATCAGGAAGGGAGATGGGTGGGGTCAGTCCCAGGGTGACCAGACGCAATGTGGCCATGTGCACCTCTTCCCAGCTGGGGAATGGACAGTGCACATGGCGCGCCTCTTTCTTTTGAGACAGGGAAACTCCCATCTCCCATGGGACCAGAAGCTACAGAATGAGAAAAAGCCCCAATGAATGCCTGGATCCAGCCGTCATCCTTGAACCCTGTGGTTGCATGAGCCATCCTACTGTTTGATTGTTATTGTTTATTTGTTTGTTTGTCCTTTATTGTGGACAACCACCTGGACTTGTGTCTTTGTAGGTGTGACTAGAAGGCTTAGGTTTGCAAAGAGATGTTGCCCCTGGCAGCTGAAGTCCCAGCTCTGCCCATTGGACTTTCCTCCCTCTCCTCCATCACCAGAGCAGACAGCTAGCTGAAAACTACGCAGCTGCGTCCATCTGGTTCAAGTGCGTTCATTCAGTGGGTGAACATTGATCAAACACCAGCTGGCCACATGCCAGGCCCTGGGTGACATAGGCCCCAGGGCTATTCTCTAACAACTCAGGGTGTGGTAAGGAACTAAGCTGAACCCGATTACAACTGAAGCAACTGGTTTCCTGTTTGTTTTGGATGCCAGTGAGTTCACAGTGTCATCTGGGAGCAGCTTTCTAGGAAGTGGAAGGCGTGTGCCACACAGGGATGTTAGTCAAGGACTACAGTG
>JADRCD010220650.1:7568-22257 GCA_019843815.1 Montemys delectorum | reverse complement strand
GAAGGGCTCATTTTGGCTCCTGGTTTGAGGGTATGGGCCATCATGATGTAGAAGGCACAGGAACAGGCGCTTAAAACAGTTGTTCACTTTGCATCCACAGCCAGGAAACAGAGAGAGACGCACCCGAGTGCTCAGCTCACTTTCTTAGGGTTCTGCCTAACATCCTCGCCAGGGAATTAAGCAAGTCACATTTAGGGTGGGTCTTCCTACCTTAACACAGACAAGCCCAGAGGGTGGTTTTCCCCCATTCTTAATCCCATCAAGCTGACAACCAAAATAAACATCCCAATAGCTGTAATCTCTTTTGTTTTTTTTTTTGTTTGTTTGTTTGAGAAGGATCTAACTAGCTCAGGATTGCTCTTGAACTCCTAGAAGGCTCAGGATTCTCCTCTGCCCTTAGGTGCTGGCTGTTATCAGAGGTGTGGATGGGCCTCTACACTTGGTCATTCTAACCATTTGAAGTGTATTGTTCTGAGGCCTTATATAAAACCATCTTCAGATCCTACCACCATCCCAACTGGAATCCCTCTCCCGGTAAAACACAGCATGATACATAATGCGTCCTTTAGAGGTTGGCTTGTTTTACTAAGGTGTTTTACAATATTCCCATTTAGACTTTCAACCAGAGCCTATGGGGCAACTTCAGAGAGGGGAGGGCTTTCCTTCCTCCCAGGAAAGGGCACCCCAGCCTTTTTTTTTTTAACTGATTTTTCTTTTTTCTTTTTTCTTTTTTTTTTTCTGATTTTTCACTAACTGAAAAAGATTAAGTTCATACAGGAAGAGATTGAAAATCAAATGCTACACTCAGAGCCCAGCGGCACTTAGTCGCAGCCCACATCTGTTCTCAGTGCTTATTCTCCCTCCTAAAAACAACGTGCTAGACCCTACTAAACTGCTTGTAATCACTGCCTCCATCGCCCCTGCAAAAGGGTAAACTTCTGAGGCTGGGGTGTGGCTCTGTGGTACAAAGCAGTCTTCCTGATGCCTTAAGCTTAATCCCCTGCACCAAAAACTAGAACTACAAACAAATGGAAAACAGTGGGTGTTGGGTGTAAAAAGTTCCTGTCGGGGCTAGTGGACGACCCACTCCTCAGGCTAGTCCCCTGTGTTTATGCAAGCTGTTGACTTTGTAAGCCTTTTGTCTTGTTAACTGCCCGTTTGTTTTGGTAGACTCAAGTACTGAGCCTTCAAAAGATCACAGTTTTCTCTCCCTCTTCCTTGTAGCTGCAGGTGTCAGATTTATTTGGGCCATCCACTCCAGTCGCTGGACAAGCTCTGTCTCTGCCCTTGGCTGGGTAAATAACGCTGTAGCCAGCCAGTACTGGTGAATGGACCGTGAAGGTTCTCCAGAGGCCTAAGGCCAGGAGGGAGATGTTGGGACCCTGGCTGCAGCTTCCTCTTCCATGCATCTTCTGGTCTACTTCATCACAGGCCCGACAGCAATGGCGCTGGATGACTAAATGGTTTCCTTTAGACTGCCTCCCTCAGATGTTTTGTTACAGCGATGGAAATCTGACCAACAACAAAAGTCTCTTCCGCCCCTGCTTTCGTTTCTTTTGGCTACACTGACAGAAGCAGAGGAGCTGGACTCTATGGTAGGTTTTTTTGTTTGTTTGTTTTTGGTTTTTTTTGTTTTTTTAGCATATAAGGTATTGGATACTGTGGCAATTTGGATGAGACAACCCCCACAGGCCCATATTCGAATGTTTGCTTCTAAGTTGGTGGACAAGGACTAGGAGGTGTGGCCTTGTCATTGAGATGAGACTTAGGTTTCAGAAGGGCCCAGTCTCTGTCTGTCTGTCTGTCTCTGTCTCTCTCTAGGCTCTCCCTCTCTCCAACTTGTGGCTAAGACATAACCTGTCAGCTACTGCTCCAGGGCCATGCCAGCACGCTGGCTAGCCTGCTCCTTGTCATAGTTGTCCATGACTCTCTGCAGGTAAGTCCCCAAGTATAGGCTTTCTTTTAGAAGTGCCCTGGTCGTGGTGTCTCTTCACAGCAACAGAGCAGTGACAAAGACAGACACCAACAAAGGGCTTTAGAGTCTCCGCTCTCATGAACTCCCACCCTGACTCCCTGGCAGCCTCCCCCCACCCCCCCTCCCCCCACCCCGGCTCAGAGACTCTTCCATGTTCCATGTGTCTTCTTACCACATCCTCTCCTTCCTCGTCAGATCCTGTCACCCTCTATTGGTCTCTCTAAGACCTGCCACTGTGTTTTCTACACTGGCCACATTCTCCATTCCCATTAGCCATGCAGACTCCAATGGCCCACACTTGTTTTGTTTGCTTGTGAAAACAGCCTGTCTGCACCTTGTTTAGTAGCATCCTATTATGGGCCCTGTTGGCATGTCCCAAATCAAATTACTTTTTGACTGGACATCTCATCTAACTTACTTTGGCACTAACCCAAATCTATCAGAACCAAACCTTTTCCCTTTGTAATGACTAACACCATCTATTTGATGGGGGAAGGCAGAGCGAGCGCGGGAGGCACCATTCAGACCTTGGAGACAATGCATCATGGTTCGAGTGTCAGGGGCCAGTGGGGTAGGAGCCTTTGTAGGCCTGGTCTGAGAGAATAGACAGGTAGGATTGCTATGGGTATGTGGACCCCTGAAGTGAAAGGAAGCTTGCTCAGTGGCCACATGCTCTTCTATGAAGCTCAGGTGGTGGATATGGGGAGAATAGGATATGCTGATGGCTGCTGAGAAAGAAGGTAAAACAGCAATAAGCTTCCCACCCTGGAGGAGGAGGGGTCCTGCCTTGCTGGGCTTGGGAAGCACTCCGGTCACTGTCTACCACAGACCACTGGGGCCAGTCAGAATAACCCAAGTGCAGCATTTGCATTTGGATGATCAGCTATGGAGTGCTCTGTTTCCAGAGCATTTTCCAAGATGGGTCTGTATCAGTGGGACGTGGCAGGCAGCAGAAGCCGGAGCCCCAGCCTCTAGCATGTCAATGGCATGAAGCTGGCAGGGCTTCGAGGAAGACAAGGCAGCTCCTGTTCTTCTCCAAGAGCACATGGAAAAGACACTGTGGTGTCTAGGTACTGTGGTGAACTCCAGTGGGCTGTCCGGAGCCTACTGCCCCAAGAGGCCTTTGTGCCGCACCTCATCCAGGCCTCCATCCTGGGGGACCGAGAACTCCTGACTCAATAGAAACGCTCCTCACTAAGCAGGATGACAAGATGCTTCCATGGATCCCACACATGGTAGACAGCTTGTCTGACTAGCTCTTGTCTATGTATGGACCAGGCCTCCTCATGTTGGAAGGTGCTCTCTCCAAGTAACCATGGGGAGTGCCCTGAAGTCCCTAGGATGAGGTTACAGCCCACGGGCCATGGGAGGTGAGCATAGATGACAAGGACCCAATCAAGGTAGCATGACATCAGAAGGCACAATGTGTGTCCTCACTTTAAGGGCTGCAGATGTCAGAGGACTTGGGGCTTAAGGAAAGGTTGTGAAAGCCCTAGAACCAGAGAATGGACGAGGCCATTCCAGGTGAGGGAAGCAACTGGTACCCATGTGGAAGAGGCCCACCAGCTGCTCTGAATACCCAGCACCCAAGCCACAGACAGCAAGCCTTCTTCAGTTTCTGGAACACAGGCTCTGCTGTCCCAGCCTAACCATAACCTCAGACAGGAGCTGGGACCCATTCACGCTAGCTCAGAAACTGGGAAGTACCTGGCATGGAGCCCTTTACTTCCTCTACAGGAGGGCCTGAGGCTCCATAAGGAGCAGCAAGGGGGCCAAGGAGCAGCAAGGGGGCCATTTTTGTGGTCAGGAAATGTCTGTGGTAGCTGTGGATGCTTCTAGCCCCTCCCAAGCCCTTCTGAAGTGGAGGTCACATTCCTAAAGATCCTCAACTGTCAGCTTCAATCTCCTTTTTTGTTGTTGTTGGTTTTTTTTTTTTTTTTTTTTTGGTTTTTCGAGACAGGGTTTCTCTGTGTAGCCATGGCTGTCCTGGAACTCATTCTGTAGACCAGGCTGTCCTCGAACTTAGAAATATGCCTGCCTCTGCTTTTGCCTCTGCTTCCCAAGTGCTGGGGTTAAAGGTGTGCGCCACCACTGCCCGGCCATCTTCAATCTCTTGCTGCTTTTTGGGAGGTGCAGCTAGTGAGCTCAAGTCGACGAGGTCCTCAGCAATTCCAGAGTAGAGTAGGAAACCCACACTGGGGAAGGAGGAGAGGCACTTCTGGTTTAGTTTGGTGGTTCTCATCCTGGGCTGCACACTAGCGTTATCCAAGGACTTTGAGAAATATGCTCAGATCAGGGCTGGGGATGTAGCTCAGTTGGTGAATAATGGATTGCTGGGCAAGCACAAAGCCCTGCCTTTGACTCAGCACTGCAGAAAACTGGGCGCGGTGGCTCACACCTGTGATACCAGCACTTAGGCAGTGACAGCAGTTTTAGATCAATCTTGGCTACATAGTGTGTTTGAAGGGCCAGCCTGGGCTATATAAGACCCTGTCAAAAACAAAACGACAGAGACAGGCTCATACCCAGAAACTTCCAGAGTCCTAACTGGCTAATAAACATGAAATTATATTCATTCAACTACCTTAGTCACCAGGGATATGCAAATTAAAACCACACTGTGATTACGATACCACTGCACGCCCACTAGACCAGGAAACATGAAAAAAGAAAATCAGAAAATACCAACTGTTGGCAAAGCTGTGACGCACTCTCGTCATGCACATAGAGGGACTCTGATTCCACCTTCAAGCATACACTTGACGGAAACATACCCGCTCCCAAAGACCATACCAGAATGCCCATCCCTTAACACCTCCCAGCTGTAGAAGGGTCGGGTGAACTGCAGGCTACCCACTCGGTGCAGTTCAGTGTGGTTGAAGCTGTGTTCTCAACCCACGGTGATGCAAGCCTTTGAATCCCAGCACTCAGAAGGCAGAGGCAGAGGCAGATAGGTCTCTGTAAGCTCATATCCTGGTCTGGTCTACATCATGAGCTCCAGGCCGGCCAGAGCTCCACAGTAAGACTCTGTCCAAAAACTAAAAAAAAAAAAAATAATAATAAAAAAAAATGTAATAAACCACAACAATTATAGGCAAGGGGCTGGATGACTCATCTCACAAACTTGTCACTGTGTAGAAGAGCCAGAGACAAAAGGATAAACGCTGTGCCAGTTTGCTATCTGTTTTGTTCTTTTGAGGCAGGTCAAGTATAGCCCAGACTGACCTCAAACGTACTATGCAGTAGCTCCTTTCTCCTGTTATGAAATATCCTGAGCAAAGCCGCCAGGAGGTGAAGGGCTTATTTGATACTCGGTCGTAGGTACAGTACATCCATCCTAGTGGGTAAGGTGTGGTGGGAGCGGGCGCCCAGTGGTCACACTCCAGCAGTCAGGAAGCGCCATGTCTGCTATGCTCTGACTGCATCCTCCTTTTTGATAGTCCAGGTACCACTCTCCTTTAGAGTGGGTCTTTTACCTCAGTGAACCTAATCAAGATAATTCCTCACAGGTATGCCCTGAAGCTTTCCTGAGGTTTATATTTTGGGTCATTCCAGACCTAGCTCACAATTAATACTTACATCACAATGACTGTACTGCCCACCCTTCTTCTGGCTCCTAGATCACAAAAGCTGGGATTCCTGAGGTGGTGGTAGGCGGTGTGAGGTATCCAGCTTCAACTATTAACATACCCACTGTATCCAGCTGTGACTCCATGAATATGCCTACTGTTTTAGTCCAGATCACAGAGTTAGGACCCAGAAGTGCCAGGTATGCAGGTGATCTTCTCCATCCCAGGGCTATGTTTATATTTACGTCTTGTGCTCTTTTTGTTTATGACATCCTTTAATAAAACTATTGTTTATATTTACGTTTTGTGGTCTTTTTGTTTATGACATCCTTTAATAAAACTATTTATTTAAATTCAATTTTTTTTTTTTTTTGGATCTTTGGGGTCAGGGTAAGATCCAGGCATCTAGAGTTTCAGATGCTCTGGAAAAGCAGGATGTCTATGTGTACTCTGTAGCCCTGGCTGTCCTGGAACTCACTCTGTAGACCTGGCTGGCCTTGAACTCAGAAATCTGCCTGTCTCTGCCTCCCGAGTGCTGGGATTAAACGTGTGCGCCACCACCATCCAGCTAACAAAAATTCTTTTGTGGGCTGGAGAGATGGCTCAGCGCTTAAGAGCACTGACTGCTCATCCAGAGATCCTGAGTTCAATTCCCAGCAACCACATGGTGGCTCACAACCATCTGTAATGGGGTCAGATGCCCTCTTCTAGTGTGTCTGAAGACAGCAACAGTGTACGCACATACATAAAATAAATAAAATCTTTTAAAAAAAAATCTTTTGCTTTACATTTAGTTTTGCAAGGGGGAAGCATACAGCAATACATGGATATCATAGTATAATCTGAGGTAACAATTTTCCCCTTCTGCCATGTAGGTCCTGGGGATCGAACTCAAGTAGTCAGGCTTCGTAGCAAGTGCCCTCATCTGCTGAGCCATCCCGACTGGCCCTGACAAACTATTAAAAAAAATGTCAAGGCCTCAAGCGGTCCCGATGAAAGTCACTTCCCGAGGAGTGTAGTGGATCAGTGGGGTGACAATGCCATCTTTGCCGATCTGTAAGGTTTCCCCAAGCAGGTGGAAGGTTCCCACTACAGCAGGCTGTTGCAGTGTGTTTCCTCTGTGATGGATCTGTTGAAAGCAGTTGCATCAGGCGAAATGGTGTGTAATGGGAACATGGTAAGCCCCACCCACTCTGCCCAGGGAAATGGATCACTCTGCACACTTATTATAAAGTCACTCTTAGGTGGTAGCTGGGACTTCCCTAGGGCAGAACTGCAGCTGAGGCTCTGACAACCTTAGAGGAGGAGGGAGGGAGGCTGACTCAGGGTGTTTGTGTTTGTGAGGAACAGCCAGCTCTCACTTCAGACCACGCCTCTTGGCCTCTGTGTCCAGGTTAGGAAACTTGCAACATCTTGCTGAGGACCTCGTTGGGCTCAGTTTTTAAGAGTACAGCTTAGAATTTCCTGAACATCCCATGAGGTTGGTGGCATTCCCCCTCGATATAGCTGACTTCCGGTATATTCCGGTCAAACTACAGGCGTCTTAGACAGGATGAGACAGGACACAGGCTCGCACACAGGTATTGCACCCCCCTGAGTCCTATCTGCCTCTTCAGGAACATGGACCGTGAACCTCCTGCTGTTGAAGGGGCTGTATGGACTGGCTTGTGCTCCGTTGCAAGCTTTAGAGTCTGCTGTCCACAGTAAGAGAGCTGAACTAGAAGCTGGAGTAGCGTCCCCGGTCTGTCTTGCAGGGTTGAGTTCACAGTGAGCTCAGAGGGGCCCCGAGGCTTCCTTGCTTCTGTTAGGCAGGGATGCTGAAGCTCAGGGGAAGTCCTTGCATGGATGCACTTGACCAAAGGACTCAGAGTGGCGTGGGATGCAAGTGGATAAATTAATCTGATAGAAGCTATGTCACTCGAGGGTTTCAAGGCCCCACCCTGGAGGTGAGAGAAGCGTGGTTATGACGGGAGGGGTGGACTGGATCTCTCCACTAGGCTGCAGAATCCTGCCCCGCTAGTTCTGGTCCCCACCCTGTGAGATAGGAATGATGGTCCAGTAGGGGTGAAGGGTCATAGCTCTGTGGGGGTGGCCTAGAAGAAGGCCTAAGCCTTAAGGTCCTGCCTTTGATGCCCTTGGCTGGAACCTCTGTTACCCAGATGCTGTCTCATCTCCAGCCTGTGAGATATCACAGTGGCAACTGGGCCATCCAGTGTGGAACCGTACATTCCTGTTGCTGTCAGTCTCCCCCTTCCTTGGAGTTCTGAGGTATTTAATAACAAAACGTATGGCACCCGTACACATACTTACTTAAACCGAATTAACAATACAATTACCAGTTACTTCCTCTTTAGCTTAATCATCTAGTAAATCTTTAGCTTCACTGATTTTTTTTTTTTTTTTTTTAAACTAAGACAGGCTTTCTCGGTGTAGCCCTGGCTGGAACTTGCTCTGTAGACCAGGCTAGTTTCTCCCTGCCTGGACAGTGCCAGGATTAAAGGAATGTGCCACCATCATTCAGCTCGTGAACCTGCCATATGGATCCCAGAGACACGGCTCAGGCCTCGAGGCTCGGTGGCAGTGTCCTCGGCTGGGCCACCTCAGCAGCCTGGGCTTCCCAACATGGTTTACTCTCTCCTTTGTCCAGGTGAGGGAGGACAGAATAGATCTGAGAACATCTGTAGCTTCTCTCTGCTGACAGGCAGCACAGCTTCCCCCTCCCTGCTTTGTCATCTGGGGATTAAACTCACCTCTGCAGTAGCTACCACCAAAGGCAGACTTTGAGAAAGTTGTTTTAATTGAGGCCCCATATGCTTTATGCTTTGTGAAGCATTACTGGTGTCTAGAGAGACAGCTCAGTGGTCACGTTTTACACACACACACACACACACACACACAAATAAATATATTTTTAAAAAAGATTTCTTTATTTATTTTATGTATGAATACACTGTAGCTGTCTTCAGACCCACCAGAAGAGGGCCTGGGATCCCTTTACCGATGGATGTGAGCCACCAGGTGGTTGCTGGGATTTGAACTCAGGACCTTTGGAAGAGTAGTCACTGCTCCTTCTTAATCGCTGAGCCATCTCTCCAGTCCTCAACACACAAATCTTTAAGAGCATAATAATAGGGTGCAACAGCCACGGCAACGTGGTAGGTTGCCACGGCTCAGCTCCAGCTTTCACAAGGCGTGGGTCACCCCACCTCAGATCCACTAGCACACACTTGTGCTGGAAAGCAACCTGGGTATAGCCTGGCACCAGGCCCTCCTGTTGTCCTCTCTAAGAAGTGTCTGTGGGTAATCTTCTTACCACAAAGGCACTGCATGGAATGGCAGCATTCCCCTCAAACTAAACGATGTAGCAAAAACTTAAAAAGCACCATTTGTGATTTTTTTTTTCTCTTTTTGTGCTTTAGGAACTGAGCAGCAAGAAGTTCTTGATTTTATGGTTTTCTTTCTCTAGAGATATGTGGGATTCAAAAGGTTATATTCAAATTAGAGAAAATAATAAGGGTAGACTGGAGGGAGCGACAAAGTCCTGAGAGGATCCAGGGAGTGTCTGTCTGTGGAGACAAACGGTAGAGGCTGGACTCAGAGGTGGGGACCGGGGAACTGGGTGGCTCCTCCAGAGTCAGTTGTGATGGTGGTCAAGGCCCGTGCCTCTCTGGCCTCTAGCATGTCCTCACACCAGCAACAGATAAGCACATGACAGGCACAAGACTCTCTTCAGAACAGAATTGAGCCAGCCTTGCACAGGCTGGGTGGATGGGTGGGCCCACCTGAGGGACTCTTCACAGGAGGCCTGGGGGAATCCCACCCGACAATGACTGAATGTCCCCCAAGACATCCAACTTCACCTTATAAACCCAGCAGGGATTTGCTCCCCAGGAAGTTCTGCTTTCCCAACCAGTCACACAAATTCTGAAAGACACTGTCCAGCCTTTCTCCAGATTTCTCTTCATTTAGCTGTTTGTTTTTTTTTTTTCCTCCAAATTCTTGGGTGAGATGTCACTAACCAGGTCCTCTCCATTGTCTGTAGTGTAGTTAAAAGCAAGGCAGGGAAGAGGGGCCCCAGCAACTGTATGGCTTGGTTGTGTTATAAAGATCAGAGCCAGGGCTCCTATGAGGATCTCACAAGGCTCAGCTGGGGAACTGTTTATTCTAACGTTTGGATGCATTATCAGAAAGTGTTTTTGTATGGGTCAGTCTCAGCAGGAAGCAGATACGCCCCTTTCCTCCACCCAAAGGGACAGGAGAGTTTAAGGGAGGGCCTGTTTATGAAGAGGGGAGGGGAGGCAGCACTGAGAGAGGTGAGTCGCCAGTAGGAAGCAGTGGCCAGGAGGAACCTAAGAGCTGCAGGAGAGTGGTGCTGGAGCAAACTGGCGCTGCTGAGCTAGCAGGGGGGAGCTGGGGGAGACAGTACCCCAGGGTAACTCTACTCTTCATCCTCAGCTGGGGTCTTCAATTGGCAAACACAACTAGAAACATGAAGACACAGAGGAAAGCTGCCGGCTTCCCCCTGGCTGAATCTCGGGCAGTGTAGAGAAGGACAGAAGAGCAATAGAAACTGGCTGGTGGGTAGCAACCAAAGACACCCAGCATTGGCACCCATGGTAGTCATCTTAATAATGGAAGCTGTGAGCTGCTCTCTCTGCTCTTCTCTTCCCTTCAGCATCCTCACTATATAGGTCCACAGGACCATGACCACAAGGACAGGAAGCCACAAGAAAGGTGTCAAGAATTCAGCACAGCAGCAGTACAGTTCTCTGGGTAAAGCGTGTATTACCTAAAACTGGAGAACCTGAGCTCAATTCCTGGCACTCACCTCTTCCATTGACTTTTACACATGTGCTATGGCATGAGTACCCACATACACATACATATATTGTGTACTCACACACAATAATATGAAAAGGGATTCTAGCACAGGGATGAAGTTCCCATCATGGAGAGACAACTAACAACCTCTACGTAGGTTAGTAATTAAAAGGTTAACATGCATGTTCATGAAAGTCGCTGAATTATCCACAAAAGGCTCATGGAGCCACAGATAACCAGAATGGGGAGACCGATTACAGAATGACTTCTCATGATTGCTTAGGAGTCCTGCTTTTCCTGCCCTGGATGTGGACAAAATGGTGCTAAAGATAGGCAAGGAGCCAGGCCTGGAGTCACGTGGCTAATCCAGAGCTGGGCTGTCTCGGCTGTTGCAGAAGGGGCACACCACTTATCTATCACCTGAAGCTGGGACAGACTGGCCTTAGGTCAACAGCTCTTCTACCAGGTCCTGATGATGGGTGTGGAGAAGAGCAGGCTGAGGCTGGACCAGGTTCTGAGGGCCGTGTCTTCCTCTCATTGCTGGCTTTTGAGCACCTCTCCCTCCCAGCTTGGAGCTCAGAGCCTAGGGGCTATTCAGCTGGCTTGCATGCCAATGCACTACAGCTTTAAAAAAAAATTTTTTTAAAGTTTTATTTAACCACATGTGAAGGGAGTGGGGGTGTGTGTCACAATGTGGAGGTCAGAGAACATCAATTTTGTAGAGTTAACTCTTTCCTTACACCTTTATGAAGGTTCAAGGCATTGAACTCAGATTTCTAGGCCTGTATTAACAGGTGATAAGCACATTTACCTACTGAGCTATCTCACCACCCCTCCCCCCTCTTAACTCTTCAATGGCTGTACTAAAAACAAAAACAAAGACAAAACAAAACAAAACAAAACCCCATACCAAAAAAAAAAAAAAAAAAAAAAGCACACCATCATCATTGTAGAAATCAGCCTTGTAGAAAACAAGGAAACAGTGAAATGACTCATGATTCTGTTAGCCTTCCCCCAAAACAAAACAGAAGGTGAAGGCTTCCACAGAGTCCTCTAGGTCCATGCCTCCTGGGAATGCATTGGCTGAGAGTCTAGGGGTGCAGTCTTGGAGGTGTCATTTCCATCAGGTGTGGGAGAAAGGCTGAGGCAGATCACATGGTCCCCATTCCCAGGCTGGCTAAGAGATGGCCATTTTCAACTTCCCAGGATGCAAAGCTACTACCTATGTGATCCAAGGCCTTTTATTTTCCTTTGTTCAAAACCAATATATCCAAATATATTGCCTGGGGTGCAAATATAGTGCTGCACATCTGTAATCCTAGCACTTGAGGGACAGAGGCAGGAAGGTCAAAACTTCCTGGTCAGACTTGGATGTACAATGAGCCCAAGGCCAGTTTAGGCTACATGACATCCTACCTCAAAAGCAAACAAACAGCTGGAAACCATAGCATCAAGAGACAGAGGCAGGTAGACCTCTGTGAGTTCTAAGCTAGGTTGGTCTACATAGTGAGTTCCAGGCCATGCAGGGCAACACAGTGAGACCCTGTCTCAAAATACAAACACAGGGCTGGAGAGATGGCTCAGAGGTTAAGAGCACTGACTGCTCTTCAGAGGTCCTGGATTCAACTCCCAGCAACCACATGGTGGCTCACAACCATCTGTAATGGAATCCCATGCCCTCTTCTAGTGTGTCTGAAGACAGCAACAGTGTACTCACATGTAAATATAAAATAAAAAAAAAGTTTTCAAAAAATATGAACAACAAAGATGAATGGTGGAGGCACAGGCAGGTGGATCTTTGAGTTAGAGGCTAGCGTGGTCTACAGAGAGAGTTCCTGAATGGCCAGGGCTACACAGAGAAACCCTGTCTCGAAGAAAGAAAGAAAAAGAAAAGAAAAGAAAAAAAGAACCCACAAACAGCCAGGCAGTGGTGGCACACACCTTTAATCACAGCACTTGGGAGGCAGAGACAGGCAGATTTCTGAGTTCAAGGCCAGCCTGGTCTACAGAGTGAGTTCCAGGACAGCCAGAGCTACACAGAGAAACCCTGTCTCAAAAAAGCAAAACAAAACAAAACAAACAAACAAACAAAAGACCACACATAAAAAAAAACAAAAAACAAAAAAAGAACCCACAAGTAACAAGATAATAGATATGTCTTTCTCAATAAATATGTTTGTCACTCTGATGCTTGACATACCCTTGGATAGATGTGCAAGTTGTGAATACTTTCTTTCTTTTAAAATTACATTTATTTATTTAGTGTATACTTGAGTGGAAGGAGACACGTGTGCCAACTGAGTGTGTGGGGGTCAGAAGGCAACTTGTGGGAATAGGGATCAAACTCTGGTCTTTAGGCTTGGTGGCAAGTGCCCTTACTAAGGCAAACTAACTGGCCCCTGAACAATTTCTTCCTGATGTTTCCTTTACAAATGTTGCAGCCGGAGACACCTTTGTACAGTCACCTTTGCTTGGATGTGATTACTCCTTAGTTCTGGAGAGCCAATGGCTCGGTCCAAGGGCGGACACAGTTTTAAAGCTGCCTCTTTCTGATCACAGCAGCAATCCCCCGAGTTAGCATCGTCTTACATCAGGAGGACCCCACGGCAACAGTCTGCATCACCACACGGTACTACATCATCACACTACATCACACTGTAGCCAGCTCCCCACCTTAGCAGCCCCCCAGCCCCCCACCTCAGCAGCAGTAACTTCCCCAGGAGCCCCCTGCACCCTCCCACCCCCCCGACACACACACAGCAGTACATTTTGGTATAGACATCCTGCCTTACTTACATCAAGTAGCCACTGATTTTTTTTTTTTTTTTTTTTTTTTTTGGGATTCAGCAGGAAACCAGAGGAACCATACATGGGGGCAGGGAGGAGAGGCATTTTAGTAAACTCTTGATCTAGAACTAAACTGAACTTCCTTGACTTTGGGGCACCATGTAGGAACTCTGGAGACTGTTAGAAAGGGAAGGCCATCCTGTTGGGCCCACAGCCAGGCATTTTTCCCATGGAAGCACTACTGTGTCTTGAACAGGGTCTGTCACTCTGAGATCACTGGCTCTGGAATCCTCAGCGAGCCCTGTCCTGCTGAGGGCTGTCTTGTTCATGTTACTGCATGAGATCCATGTGAGGTAGGGCTATCTGATCTTGGGTTTCCTGCCTCTGGGAAAAATGAGTCTAAATGAAATGTTTTCCTTTATAAATTATCCAATTTCAGATGTTCCATTGTACCAGCAGAGAACAGACTAATCTGGCTCTAAAGGCCTCACGCTACCCCTGGCATTACTGAACTATCCCCTAGTTCCAGGGTTCACTCTCTGTCCATGAAATCAGCACTAGTCCCCTGGGGTTTCCTGGGCTACTTTCCATAACCTTTTAAGATGGGAAATCCCAAACCAGCCACAGTTCACTGCTCTCTTACCTCTTAACTGTTCTCGTCTGAGGCACCGTACACTCTGGCACCTGGAAGAAGATTGAGGATGGACGTCAAGTAATGCAGGCTCATCTGTGACAAGTTCTCCAAGAGCCACTGAGATGTGGGCTTAGCTGCACACAAGCTGAGACAGGAACAGGAGCATGGCTTCCACCCAAGGCCCTTTCTACTGAGACTGGCTTCTTGCTCAGCCTTGAATGCTTGTAAACTGGGAGAAACCCCAGCACTCTTCCATCTCAAGGCTCAGGAAACAGAACCGACCTCTTTAGTTATCTTGACTGGTGAAGTCACTCATCCACTATTTATTGAACACCTCATGGCTGTATCACCCTGAATGTGCGGATCTCACCAGTTACTGAATACCTACCATACAGGCCTGACACTGTCCTAGGACTCTTGAGTATACAGCAGTGGACAGAGCTACTTGCCCTTAGGGAGTTTGTGGTGTTCTTGGAAATACTAAGAGCTGAATAAATAAATAAACTTATAGTAGTCACGGGAAATAAAGTGCTATGAAGGGAAAGTAAAAAGGAAATCAAGAAGAGTCGGGAATGTTGAGGATCGTGGGGCTGGGATGGAGATCAGGAGATAGAGTGTTTGTCTAGCGTGTACAAAGATCTAGGTTGATCTCCAGCACCGCATAAAACTAGGTGTGGTGGCAAGGGCCTGTGATCATTATACTTGGGAGGCAGAGGCAGGAAAACTGGAAATTCAGGGTCATACTTGGATATACAGTAAGTTCAAGGGCAGGCCAGGATACAAGAGAAGAAGAGGAAGGAGGAGGAGGAGGAGGAGGAGGAGGAGGAGGAGGAGGAGGAGGAGGAGGAGGAGGAGGAGAAGAAGAAGAAGAAGAAGAAGAAGAAGAAGAAGAAGAAGAAGAAG
>JADRCD010220649.1:13432-30135 GCA_019843815.1 Montemys delectorum | reverse complement strand
AAAAAAAAAAAAAAAAGAATACAGGCTGCTCTTACAGATAGCCCAGGTTTGATTCCCAGCAACCACATGACTCAGTGGAACTCCAGTCTGGGGGTGGGGGCGGGGCATGGCTATAAAGGATATAATGCTCTCTTCTGGCCTCCACGGGTACATGGTACACAGACATATGCACAGTCAAAAACACATTTGTTTGTTTTTAGTCTCGTGGTGTAGTGTGGCTGTCATGGAACTCAGTATGTAGACCAGGCTGGCCTTGAATTCAGAGATCCACTTTGTCTCTGCTCTGGAGTGTTGGGATTAAAGGTATGAGCTACCTTGCTCAGCTTGAAAATTTGTTTTTAAAAGCCCAGAAGTTGGCCTACACATTTATAATTGGCGTTACTTACAGTGACACTCCACAGCCTGTACTGCACTTAATATAGAGTGGACCACAGATTGAAAGGGCAACAGAAAACTAGAAAACGTTTAGGAAGATAGGTAGAAATAGGCTGAGCAAAGTAGTTTTGGCTATTACATCAAACTCAGTTCATAATATAAGCTAGTATTTTGATATCAAAATGAAAACCTGCAAACTGCATACCCAGCAAAAGGGCTCCTTTCTCAGATACGTAAAAACAAAAGCTCAATATACAATTTACCAAAGGCCGTTTTGCTGCTTATGAAAAAGTCCATCAGCCATTACGGAAATCCAAATGAAACACAATACAACATTTACAAAGCCAATGAAAATTAAAGGCTCCTGTCACAGGCCAGCCTCTAAGAACTCCAGTGGTGGCCACAGCAGGAAAACTCAGTTTGCCTCAGCCCCCAAGACCACACGCTTCAGCTGTAGACAGAAACGCGTTTGCAGCCCTCAGGCCCACTGCTCATAGGAAACCTGTGAGACCTGTAACATCTTGACAGTTCGGCTCACTTCCCAGTGCTACCCAGAGTTCAAATCTGTCTCGAAGTTGTAACTAGCTCATATGGACCAGTTTTTCCTGTGTATCCTGTTTAAGGTCAGTAACCCCACATTAATAAAGCATACTGCTTGTCTGCCAGCTTCATTCCTGGAGAGGGCAAAACAAGAACCTGGGTGGGAAAAGGAGACTGGTTTCCACAGACTGCTGCAGCCAGTCACAAGGGTTCCGAAAGCTTGATTCTATGTATCTGACGCTACCGGACGGAGAGCATCGGAGACACTGCAAACAAATTAGTATGAATGTGGGGTTAGGAATAGGAAGCAAGGGGCTGGAGACTTGGTTCAGTGATTAAGAGCATTTGTTCTTGCAAAGGATATGGGTTCGATTTTCAGCACCTACATTGAGGCTTACTGCTTCCTGAGGCATCAGGCATGCATTTGGTGAGCATGCAGTCAAAGCGCTCGTACATACACACATATATACAAAATAAAATAAATCTTTTGTAAAAGAAGAGAATAGAAATAATAAGGGGGCTAGGGAGATGGCTCAGAGGTTAAAAGCACTCTAGAGGCCCTGAGTTCAGTTCCCAGCAGCCACACGGTGGCTCACAACATCTGTAATGGAATCTGATGCTCTCTTCTGGTGTGTCTGAAGACAGCTACAGTGTACTCACATAAATGAAATGAATAAATCTTAATAATAATAAGGCAGTGAGAGCAGCTGGAAGTCCTTTGTGGTGGCAGAGTGTCTAGATCTGCATGTGATGGGGAGCAATCACACACACACACACACACACACACACACACACACGCACACACGCACACACGCACGCGCGCGCGCATGTGGGTACACGTCTCACATAAACATGCACAAGATTCATGTAAAAACCTGTGAAAGTTACAGATTGTACCCAGGTCAATTTTCCTGCATGGCTTGGTTTTGTTTTTTTATGCTGGGACTTGAACATGAGGCTTGCATTTTAACACTCCCCTAAACAACAAGCCGCAGAGTATCCCTGGTCTTTCTGTCTACCAGGTACCACCAGAGGAGGGAATGGAGGTACATGTAAGATCCTACTGAAACACTTTTGCAATCACTAAAACTCTAAAGTTATTTTGAAATACAAAGTTTAGGAAAGCTGGGTATGGGGGGGTCTCTCCCGCAGTCCCACTTGGAAAGGTGAGGAGAGAGGCCTGCGGTGGGTTTGAGGCCAGACTGGGCAGCATAAGTGCCACGGACTGGGTTGCTTCGGGGACCCCTTGTTCCTGAGGGTGATGAGAGTTCTAGCTTGGTGGGCAAAGAATTTGGCGAGTGACAGAGATGACACAAAGAAGTGTGGTATCAGTGTATTTGCACAAAGTGAAAATCAGGCTTATATAGTATACAGAAACTGGGCGAATGTCAGGGATCATGTAGGCAGGTAGTGGTCACATCAAAGTCAGTAAGATCTAACAGCCAGGTGTAAATGATTCCTCTGGAAGAGCAATAGTGCTCTTCCCCACTGGTCTATCTTGGCAGCCCTAAGCAAATTCTCTCGGTCTGAAGCAGGTAAGCGCCAGGAGATCCCATTCTAGCAGCTCCTGGGAATGGTTTGGCTTGTAACGCAAACATTAGTTCAGGAAACTATTCAACTACTTTCTAGTTTGTAAAGCAATTCTGCCTTGTGTGGCACAGCTCTTAGACTTCTGTTTACAGATAGCAATAGTGTTTGACTTCTATCTCTAACTCTGGAGACACCCTGTCTGATAAGGCAGCTTCCTTGTGGGAACCAGTAGGCGATAATGCCTGACCTTTATTGCTAATTCTGGGGACATCCTGTCTGCTAAGGCAGCTTCCCTTGTAAAAATTCCAAGCTAATAACAGCTAGGAAATCAATTAGGATCATTGAAACACTGTGGAGGCCAGGAAACAATGTTAAATCTCAGTTTTAGCTATTAACAAAATATTTCTTAGGGCACCTTTATGCCTGAATAAAGAAAGCACATAGATCTCTCCACAGACTTTAGCAGAGACCAATCTGGAACACATCAGAGCTAGGATATGTCAGCGACTGAATACTCAGGAGACTGGCTCTTTCTGAAGCGTACGCCTCAGGTCCATGATCAGGTTTTTTAGACCTGAGACGCAGACACAACTGAAGTAGACGAGTGCTGCATGACACATAAGGAGTTGGTCTCAAAACCAAATAGCCTGTGGAGAGTTATAAAGGCACACCCCAACAAGACAAAACTGGATTAAGGTCCAGTTGTCTTTGAGCTAGGTTTACCACCTTAAGGCACGATGTGGGGCAGGATCCAGAGGCTTTTAGTCGTTCCTCTCAGAAACTCTCCCTACTTACTAGCAACTCCAGTAGTGGCTGGCCAATGGTAAGCATCCTGTGTCCGGGGTGTTCCACTTGTACCTTGACAGGAGGAACATTCAGCGTTCTTGGGCTACAATGATCATGTAAAAAGTCTAGGCATTGTGTAGAGGAAATTTGCCCAGACTCCTGAGGGAGGCTGAGTGCTTGGCATATCATTTGTGTCAAATATATGTATTCAATAAAATTAGCTGACCTCTGCTTCAAGCCAATCCAGAAGTAGGGGTTTAAATACACAGTGATTTCAAGTGATCACTAGGGCCTTTTGTTTTTCCACAGCCTAAGAAATATCTTATTTCCACAGAGAAATGGGACTAGACAGCAGGGTTCTAGGACTCACCAGGAGTGAGGGGATCCCTGTGCCCCAGGCTTGAATGAACAGAGGCCCTGGTTTGGTTTGCTGCTTTTCAAGCTACGTTTACTCTCAGCCAGACTGCTCCACACAGGAAGTAGAACGCCTAGGCCCTTTGGGCAGCCTGGGGTGAGTCAGTCTTTTCTTGAATGAGGAGGCAATGATTTCAACTAATTTCAGAGGGAGACAGAGGTGGGGAATGGTGTGGGGCCCTGGCACCTCTCCAGCAGCAACTCTGCACGGCTGCAGGCCTTGGGTAGAAAGCACCACAGTTCGCCTCTTCCTTTCTCAGCCCCCAGCTCTCCCCTCTCCTGGACCCAACTCCTAAGTCCTTCTGATGTCCCCTGGCACTGTGTGGGTGTTGTGCTGAGCATGGAGACAGGTCCTATGTAGCCCAGACTGGCCTCAAACTTGAGTTCCTCCTGCCTCAGTCTCTGCATGCAATTACACAAGCTAGCCACTATGCCTGGCTTCCTTGAATTTTCTCACCATAAAAAAAAGAACTAAACCATAGTCAAAAAAACAATCTCTCTCCCAGCCCCAAGGCAGAGGTTAACAGATAATTTCTGCTGAAGGCTTATGATGCAGCTCAGTGGCAGAATATTTACCTGCCATCCACAAGGTTCCAAACTCAATCCTCAACAGTAAACACACACACACATACATGAATTAAAAAATTAAGGTTCTCTGCCTCCCTAACCCTGAGAACTAGGGTCAAAGGTGTCTGCCACCATGCCCAGCATTCCTGGATTGCAACAGAGATCAAAGTGGAACAGACAGGAATGGTGGATTATCGTTCCAGGGATGCTGATGGAGGCAGGAGGAGCACAGCCGTATAGTGCTGTAGACACACAACTCTCGGGACTGCAATTTAGAGACAACACACTTTCTTTAATGATAGTTATTTTTGTTTGACATGTGGTTAAGGTCAGAGGAAAGCTTTGTGGAGCTGAGGCTTCCCTTCCACCTTCACAGAGGTGAAGGGTGTGAACTCTGATAACTTACTTTCACAAAGTGCCTTCACCTTGCCAGGCCCTAACAAACTTTTTTAAAAATTTATTTAATGTATGAGTACACTGGAGCTGTCTCCAGACACACCAGAAGAGGGCATCAGAACCCATTACAGATGGTTGTGAGCCACCATGTTGTTGCTGGGAATTGAACTCAGGACCTTCAGAAGAGCAGTCAGTGCTCTTGACCATTGAGCCATCGCTCCAGCCCCACTTTCCGTCCTTTTATAACTTAGGAACTTCTAATGGGTTTTGCTTTGCTTTCCAGCACCAGGCATCACATCTAGGGCCACATGCATGTTGGGCAAGCATTCTCCCACTGAGCTACACCTCAACCCCTTTGTTTCCTTCTTTATTCTCCTGAGGAAACACAGTTGAAAGGATGTTTATCAACCTGCATCTTTTTTTTGGGGGGGGGGGTGGTTGACACAGGGTTTCTCTGTGTAGCCCTGGCTGTCCTGGAACTCACTCTGTAGACCAGGCTGGCCTCGAACTCAGAAATCCGCCTGCCTCTGCCTCCTAAGTGTTGGGATTAAAAGTGAGCACCACCACTGCCCGGCTTTATTTGATTTTTTGTTTTGTTTTTTTGATACTAATATTTTTGTTTGCTTGCTCGCTTGTCTCTCCAGACAGTTTCTCTGTGTAGCCCTGGCTGTCCTGGAACTAATTTTTTTTTTTTTAAAGTTCTGGTTTTATGTGTGTTTGGTAGTTGGGATCACAACACTACCCAAGGATTCTATTGTTAAACTATAGCTTCAGCCTGAAGAAAGGCTTTTATGAACAGTAAACAATTCCCATAAATTACCCCTGCCCTGCCCAGATACTCACACCTCGCCATATACAAGGTAAATAAAATGTAATAAAATTGAATAGAATATTAACAATAAGTATCTCTGGTCAGCATGATATTTTTTGAAGACAGGTTCTATGTAGCCCAGACTGGCCTCAAACTTGAGTTCCTCCTGCCTCAGTCACAGCATGCAATTACGCAAGCTAGCCACTGTGCCTGGCTTCCTTGAATTTTCTCACCATAAAAAAAGAACTAAACCAGCCGGGCAGTGGTGGCACACGCCTTTAATCCCAGCACTTGGGAGGCAGAGACAGGCGGATTTCTGAATTGAAGGCCAGCCTAGTCTACAGAGTGGGCTATACAAAGAAACCCTGTCTCAAACAAAACAAAACAAAACAAAAAAACCAAAACAACAACAACAACAAAACAAAAAAAACAAAAAAGAACTAACCCATAGTCAAAAGAACAATCTCTCTCTCCCCCAGCTCCAAGGCAGAGGTTAACAGATAATTTCTGTTGTAGGCTTATGATGTAGCTCAGTGGCAGAATATTTACCTGCCATCCACAAGGTTCACACACATACATGAATTGGAAACTTAAGGGCTCTTTGGAAAGTGCTGGATGGTGTTTTGCCGGGGCAAACACACGAAGTTTCCCTAAAGTGGACATGGGGGTGAAAGGAGCGTTTCACTGAAGCAGACACAGGTGAAAAGGATGTTCTGTTAAAGCAAGCATGTGAAAGGGCATTCGATGAAGGGTTTTTTTTTTTTTTTCTGGGACAGGGTTTCTCTGTGTAGCCCTGGGCTGTCCTGGAACTCACTCTGTAGATCTGGTTGGCCTCAAACTCAGAAATCCCCCTGCCTCTGCCGGCCAAGTGCTGGGATTAAAGGCGTGCACCACCACCGCCCAGCCGATGAAGTCATACTTTATTAATGACACACACGTATTGGCCCACCTTACATTTTGTTTGAGCTGCATTTGTTGGGACTCCATAGAGAGAAACTCGACAAACAACTTCTGGTGGTGATGTTGAGGCTTCCTGTGGTTCCTACGGACTTGGGCTGACTGGCAGTGATATCAGCTGAGACATACTGAGACAAGACCCATGGAGGACACGGGATATTTAGAGTAAGAAAAAAGACTTGGTGGAAAGTGATAGAGACTAAGCTGGGCTTGCTGGTACAGCTAGCTGTACCACACTTGGTCTCCAGCCTTCACTCATCTTCCCCAAGAGAGGCCTTGCCAAGAACTTCTCCTAGCGACCCTGTTGGTTCCTCCTACTGACTTGAGCCAAGGCTGAGAGGCTCTTCCTAACTAGACTACTGGCATATCCATAAAGTGTTTATGAGTGATCGAGTTGTTGCTACTAAGCTGTGAACTGAACTGGTGATTTCCACACAACACAAATGAAGTTTGCTCCAAAGAACCTTTCCAAACACATCCATTTCCCCGTATCCTCTCTTTTCTACTACCTCTGGTGGGTGGTGGGCTAGAAGGAAGATTAAAACATTTAAGAACCATCATTAAATGTAAGTTATAAAAAATTTAAGGTTACACACACCCAACAAGAATGCAAACTTAAAAGCAAACAAAAGCCATACACTTAGAGGCAGAGGGTGGTCTGGCTCCCGTGGAGCCGCCCTCCAGAGGGCGGTCTCAGACAAAAGTGCTATAAACATCCATTTTGGTGGATGCATCAAAATCTGAACATTTATGTAACGTATATCTCATTTAAAAACAAACATACCCATGGTTGGATATGGCTCAACAGTTAAGGGGTACTTACTGCTCTGGCATAAGGGCCCAGTTTGATTCCTAGCAGCCACCTAGTGGCTCACAACTACCCACAATGCCATTAACTCCGGCTCCAGGTGATCTGGTGTCCTCTTCTGATAGCCACAGGCTCCTTCATTCAATCATCATACATTAAAAAATATTCATACACACATAATACATAAAACCCATACCAGTCATGCATGGTGGTACATGCCTTCAATCTCAGAACCTGGGTGACTGAGGCAGGAGGATCTCTGTGTGAGGCCAGCCTGATCTACCCAATTTTCATAATTCCCTGGATTCTTTTCCACATTGGCTTTCACCTTTTCCTCCACATGGGAAAGCTTCCAGACAGAAAGACCCACAGCTGGTTTTATAATTTTTTTTTGTTATAAAACGTTTAATGTTAACCTACAATACAATGTAAACCTTTATGAAAAATTTTGAAGTACACTAGATTTCTTCAGGAAATTATTTACTCAGGTGCAGTACAGGTGGGCACTGCATCTCTTGTGGATGCATTTTTTGTTGCTGCGTTCATCATGAGTCAAAACCTCCCCTCAGACAAACAGAAAAGCCAACCAGCTGTAAGGTGGAGTCCCTGTTCAGCGCCAGGCAACACCCTCTGATGACGTGCTCTGGGGCCACTGCTCTTCCTCAGTCAGCTTCCAACATTCTTTCCTTGGCCTTGGCACCATTAGCAATTTTCATAATAACTGATCAGTTAGAAATTCTAGGTTTGTTTGGTTTTTTGTTTTGTTTCTTGTTTAGTTTTAGTTTTAAAAGAAACAGGAATTCTCTTGCCTTTCTCTTCTGTGTATCTCATCGTGGAAGCAAGGAGAAAAAAAAAACAAAAACAAAAACAAAACCTATCTGCTACAGACAATCCTGCAGAGGAAGAAAAGACCAGACTGTGGCTGCAAACTTCAACTTACTCAGGCACTTTCGAAAGCTTGGTCATCCCCATGGTCATTCAGCTGAGGCCACTTCAGAGGGGATCAAGGGGCAGAACTGGAAACAAAGGCTTCCTTCCACTGCCCATGACTTGACTTTTGGAACAACTGACGGAATATTTCGGAAGCAATTTAAACAACAGCAAATGATGGCAGGTCTCTTCAAGCTCACAGGTCCTAGGGAGTCAGACTGAACTGGCCTGAGGGACAAAATGTAAAGTTCACAGCTCACCCAGGGAGAGAAGTGGCACCCAGACAGCAGGCCTAGGGACAGCAAGAAAATGGAAGTGTTTCACAGCTACTGGAGAGCCTGTGAGGTGGTACGCACCTACATGCACGCCATAGGAGTAGGGAGCAGGAGGGGAGTTCAAGGCCAGCCTTGGGTTTGTAGAGGTTGAGGCCACTTTGGGCCATCAGTACCCATCTCAAAACTAGAGGAGGAGGCAGGTGACGAGAGCCAGGTAGGTACTTCAGCATGAGCCTCCAGGACATGAAGAGGCTGCCCTCAGACTTGTGGCAACAGAGGACCCTATTCTTATTAGTCTGGCATCTAGTATCTTTTTGCAGTTATCAAAAGGCAAAAAGGCATAAAATTAAAAGGTACACATTACAGAAAGAGATTAAGAGGGAAAAACCAGAATTTCCCCAAGCAGCTGTGAACAAGACACTTCCACAGTCCATGTGCCCATGTGCCATGCAGACATACAGGGACCACAATCTGGGAGGGAGGCTCCAAGTGGGAAAGTCCCTCTGCATCGCTGCCCGAAAGACAAACTTCATCTGAGACTCTTCTCAACCCATCACTGTAGTGCCAGCAGACTTAGCAGCACTAACATTTCCCAAGGTAGAATTCAGAGTCCTGCACCAGGGCCTAGGGATAGTCTCAGGTTTTCCAAATGGCTCCTTCCATTCTCACCATGTTCCCTCTAACACTGAAGTGCTGCATAGGACATAAGCACAGGACTTTTACAGAGCAGTGGCTTTAGAGGGCTCTGGGAGTTGACCAACACAAGCTGCTATGCTTTCTCTTGACTGGAGTGCCCACAGTCTGCTAGTGACCACAGTAACTTCTGAGAGCTGCAGTGTGTCCAGCCTGTACCAGCCTAGCTAGTCCACACTGGAATACTTGTCACCACACACTAGCATGTGTTAATACACGGCTCAACCACATACCCACTACCAAAAATTCAATCCCAGATGAGAGAGCTATCAGGGGAAAGCCCCTGCTGCTTCACCATAGCAAGAGGAAGGCTGCAGACTGTCTCTGGTGCTGTGGACCGTGCTTGCCAACAACATACATAGGCTGGGAGGCCAATTTCTCTTTCAAAGTTCCTAGTTCAAAACTTATTTTGAGACAGTGTCTCACTCTGTAGACCAGGCTGGCCTGGAATTCAGATCTGCTGCCTCTGCCTCCCAGTGCACCCCATGCCTGCAATGGGTCTATTCTTAAACACCATCATCATACTTGCACTGACACAGGTTGAGCATCTACAGGTAGAATGGTGGGCCCGGGATGGGACTGGCCAGCCCTCTGGAAAGGCACCAAGCTTGGCAAGCGAGAGAAGCTGGGAAGAGCAGCATGTGCACCAGAGGGGAAGCAAGAGCTGCTATCCTTTGGTTGAGACCCTTCACTACCACCTGGTACAGATGCCAGGGAAAAGCTGGACTTGTGTGTAAAGGTGAGCACACAGCCCACACACAACCCTCTGTGGACCACAATCTGAGACTTCTTCTCATTGTTCCAAATGGGATGGATACACAAGTGGCAGAACTGTACCAAACCAAATAACCTCTCTGTGACCTTGAGAGGAACAGTGGCAGAAGGAAGCGCAAATGAGCCCAGGGCACCTTTATTACACCGCCTTGGGCCACGGAGCCCAGGGCATTGGCTCTTTATCAAATCTAAGGAAAAAAAAATACACCTAAGTCAGCCTTATTCCTTTGGTCATTATCATTACAAAGCAAACAGAAACAAAGTTATTCATAAACTGTGGGCAGTCTGTTCAGGTCTCTCCCCTTTTCCTCCAGAAGCTGAAGGAGGATCGGGTCCTCAGGAGCTGCTGCTGGAGCTTCGGGAGGGTTTCATTTGTATTTTCTACAAAAGCAAGACTGACTGCGAAACAGTGGGAATGTGTCCTTCCCCGTGGGCCGCTGGATGGGCTGGAGGGGCCGTCTCCTCACGGTGGGAAGGCGAGCGAGCGAGTCTGCTGAGCAGGTGTGCTCACTGCTGACCTTGCACACGCACACAGGTCGTGACTCTTGCAGGCAGCATGGTTTCTGATCCTTCCATAGGATGCAGCAGTTTTTTTAAAAAAAATATTGTATTATAATAATAATAATATGAATTTATCTCTTGTTCTCTGTTTTTGTTTTTCCATTTCTTTTAGGGATTAGGGTGGGAGAAAGGAGTCAGAAAAGTGTCATTCGTCTGTCAGGTCCTGAACAAAGAGAACTTCTGTGTGGCTGAGTCCCGCCTCCTGCAGTGTGGGGGGGTTGGGCCATTCCTCTGAAGGGACACAGGGTAGTACCCGTCTTGGAAAATTGGCTTCAATCTGAAACTTTTCAGGGCTTTCCTTCAAGGAGAATAAGAAGTCATGGATGACCTGTAGGTGCCACAGAGAAAAAGAGCGCAGTGAAGAGAGATCCACAGTGAAGTCACATGTCCCAACCTTCCCCAAGAAGACGCACTGCAATAGAATTCTACCTCAAGTATTTCTAGTTCCCTGGGAAAATATTGCTGTTGCTCTTTTAAAGAATTCACAAAGAGTATGGTGGAGCATGCCGAAGGAACCTCACACCCTCTGCCTACACAGAGTATATCCTACAAACACCCCCAATTAGAGAAAACCCACAGTGAGCGACCCCAACTATGTCATCAGTGAGCACCACAATTGAATGTGCACAGGACTGTCAGTTCCCTAGTGAGAACCTTAGACCGTTTAAAGGAGAGGGAGACTGCATGAGCCCAGCACTTTTGGAGGCAGAATCAAGTGAGTTCCAGGACAGCCAGCGCTGTGTCTTAGAAAAAAAGAAAAAAAAATTCACATAAACTAGTCCTCTGAATTATGTTTTTTCCTTTGATAATCTGTCCTTAGGTAAAGCTAAACAATTTAAAATTTTTTACTTGCTTATTTATTTGACGGTCTCACAACGTAGCTCACAGTGGTCTTAGGCTCAGAGACCCACCTGCTACCTTCTGCCTCTCCCAGTGCTGAGATCAAAGGCATGTACCAGCATGGGGCAATTACAACAAGCAAAGCTAAACAAGACATACTCACAAACAAGCAGACTTTGAGAAAAGCTAGAAATGTAGTGTGCAGAGTATTTCCCTTTGAGCTAATTTTAAGTGGTCTGCCAATCTGGCATCCTCACTTCCCCATAAGACTTTAATAACCTCAAAATCAGAAAATTTAACTGATACATTACAAAATTTACTACACCTAGCCTTTAATACCACAGAGGTCTCAGGATCCCTCCCCCAAGCCAAAATCCTCAGACACTCAGCTATAACTCATGCAGTCTCCTGTCTCCCACTACTGTGTACATTTAATTATTTAATGAGTGGAGGTGGGACCGGGTCTTCTCTACCTGGGGGCGTGTGTAGGGACATGCTCTGAAACTATGAGGGTGTGAGGTTCCTCAGCCTTTTAAACTTGTTTTTTTATTTTTATTTATTTTTCAGAAATTTATTTAATGTATATGAATATACTGTATACTAATATACTGTAGCTGTCTTCAGACACACCAGAAGAGGGCATCATATCCCATTACAGAGGGTTGTGAGCCACCATGTGGTTGCTGGAATTTGAACTCAGGACCTCTGGAAGAGCAGTCAGTGCTCTTACCCACTGAGCCATCTCTCCAGCACCACCTGTTTTTTTAATTATTGGAGGCTCCACACTTCCTGTTTTAGCCACTACGCTATATGCTTTGTCAACAGCTACTCTAATGTTCAGACTATCTTAGATGGAGTCAAGCGTGGATGGCTAGCTTCTGTGCCTTGTGCACATGTCCCCAGCCCTCTAGGAACAAGCTGTCCTAGGTTTCTAGCCTAATGCTTTCTTTCTCCTGGTCCAGTCCCAAAAGCAGCCATTCCCAAGGACAGCTGTTTAGTTTTAAGTTTTTTGGTTTGTTTGTTTGTTTATTTTTGAGGCAGGGTTTCTGTGTAGCTCTGGCTGTCCTGGAACATAGAGATTGTCCTGTCTCTGCCCCTGAGGGCTGAGATGGAAGGCAGCCTGCCACACTCAGTGCTTCATTCTTTTCCAACTTTGTACTGTAGCCATCAGGGCTACATATAATAATCCAAAGATTATATGTGAAGGCAGAGTTCATAGGGCAGCACAGGTTTTCAAGAAGACCTTGTTTGGTACATGTTACTTGCAGGGATGTTTAATCCCAGGCCAGCATGGAATTGAACTGTGTGCCTCCTGTAGGTGTCGTTCTCCTCTCCCTTTTCCAGCTGAGCATCCAGGCAGGCAGATTTCTGAGTTCAAGGCCAGCCTGGTCTACAGAGTGAGTTCCAGGACAGCCAGGACTACACAGAGAAACCCTGTCTTGAAAAACCAAAAAACAAAATAGGGCATGGTGACACATGCCTTTAGTTCCAGCTCCTGAGGCAGAGGCATGTGACCTCTGAGTTCTAGGCCAGCCTGCTTTGCAGAGCAAGTTCCAGGACAGCCAGGGTTACACAGATAAAGCCATCTTAAACCCCTGCTGCCCCTCAAAGACCAGCATGCACCTGTAGTTAGGGAACATGGAGAACCAACATGTGCTGACCTTGCACTACACAGCAGGTACTCTGGGCAGTACGGTTATGTTACCCAATTAAAAAGTCCAGGGGAGCCGGGCAGTGGGGGCGCACGCCTTTAATCCTAGCACTTTGGAGGCAGAGGCAGGTGGATTTCTGAGTTCGAGGCCAGCCTGGTCTACAGAGTGAGTTCCAGGACAGCCAGGGATATATAGAGAAGCCTTGTCTCGAAAAACCAAAAAAGTCCAGGGTAGAGATGGCTCAGTGATTAAAAAACCTGGCTGCTCTTCCTAAATTCTCGAGTTCAATCCCCAGCACCCACTTGGTGGCTCCTAACCACCTACGACGGTAGTCTCATTTACCTCTCATGGAATGTGATGCCCTCCTCTGGTGTGCAGACAAACATATACACATAAAATACAAAAGTCTTTTTTGTTTTTTTCGAGACAGGGTTTCTCTGTATAGCCCTGGCTGTCCTGGAACTCACTCTGTAGACCAGGCTGGCCTTGAACTCCTCTGATCCATCTGCCTGCCTCTGCCTCCCAAGTGCTGGGATTAAAGGCCTGCACCACCACCGCTCAGCTATAAATACAAAAATCTTAAAAAAAAAAAAAAATAACTAAAAATAAATTTAAAAACCCAGGATTGGAGATATTGCTTAATAGGAGATACTGAATTCCATCCCCAACACTGGAAATTAAAATCCAAAAAAACAAGTGTGAGCACTGCTCTCACGGTGAATACACAGAGCCGTCTGCTTTGTTTCCATGCCATGCCTTCTCTTAATTCTGTGCTAGGTCTCTGCATCTTACCTTGTATGCTGCCTGCACACAGTATAGTTCAGAACATAGTTAAAGGGGTGGGCAGGAGCCCTTCAAGAGGGCTCAGCATGGAAAGGTCCTCTCTGTCCAGCCTGAAGGTTCCCTCCTTGGCCCACACAGAGGATCCTCCCTCCGCATGCACGCGCGCGCACGCGCGCACACACACACACACACACACACACACACACACCTACAGCCCAAATCACAGCACATGTGGCTTAGGTGATCCTTACTGTTAGAGACTGTGAGAAATGGAATCGTCTCTCTACTCTGGAATCATTGGGTAACTTGAAAATGATCTTGACGCTTTCAGGGTCATCAGGAGAGGGCTCAGGGGGCAGGCATTCCAGCTTTCTCTCCTTTTCCTCCTGCAAGTTCTAGAGAGACACAAAGCAAAGGTAAGGATGGGGCTCAAGCAAGGATACAAGGAACCCAGAATACAAAGGCCAGGAATGTTTACTGAAAATTCATTAACAATTACTGAAGAGAAACCCTGAGGGCCAGCAGGATAGCTAGCAGGGGATGGTGGGTGGGCCCTGAAGGTGCAAGCTAAAGACAGCCTGAGCTCTAGCCTCAGAAACCATGTAAGGGTGGAAGAGAGAAATGACCCCTAAAGATGGCTTCTGACCATCACACAGCACTGTGGCATATGTGGGCTAATGCTCTCACATCACATACACACATAATAAATAAGCTCTCCTTTATTCACTGGTTAAGGTAGGGTCTCATTATATAGCCCTGGCTGGCCTAAAACTTGCTATGTAGATCAAGTTGCCCTCAAACTGACAAATTTGCCTTAATCCTGGCTCTGCCTTCTGAGTGATAGGATTAAAGGCTTGTACCACTACATCTGACTGGACAAAAATTTAAAAACAATAACCCCTCAAAAAAAAAAAAAAAAAAAAAACAAAAAACCCCACCAAACTCTCTTGGTAAGAAAGAAGGAGCAAGCCTACTGTATCGCATGCGCTGTTGATGTGTGCGGGCACTGAGTGCTGGGGAAAGGGTGTGTCCTGGCCATAAACTAGCAGGAACAAGAAAGATAAGAACAGCGCTGCGGCTCACCTGTCGCCTTCGCTCCTCCGCCAGCTTCTGCTGCTGCACCTCCTCCTCCTTGCGGCGCTTCCGCTCTCTCTCCTCCCTCTTCTTCCTCTCTTTCTCCTGGTCTGCCCTGAGAGACGCCAGGTAGGCTTCGTCCTGTTGTTGTCTCAGCACCTGGGTTTGGTTCCGTTCTTCCCTGTGGACAGATTGAAAGCGTAAACAAAACACTAATTCACAAACTGTTCTCCTAGTCTGTCTTCCTCCTGCTGCTCACTCCTTCCTCTCTAGTATAGAACCCAGGGCGGACTGCATGCTAGGCAAGAGCATCTCCTGACTCTGCTTCTCCCACTTCCCAGGTCTTGAGACCCTCCTGCTCCAGTCCTTGAACTATGAGATTACAGAAATGTCCACTGTGCCCAGCTCCCAGCTTCCATTCTATCAAACAATCTATTTCTTTCTTTCTTTTTTTTTTTTGTTTTTCGAGACAAGGTTTCTCTGTGTAGCCCTGGCTGTCCTGGAACTCACTCTGTAGACCAGGCTGGCCTCAAACTCAGAAATCTGCCTGCCTCTGCCTCCCAAGTGCTGGGATTAAAGGTGTGCGCCACCACCATGACAACTAGTTACCTGAGAAGAGAGAATCCCTGGACTATGGGGAAGCCTATGGGGTACTTTCTTAATTAGTGATTCATGGGGGAGGACTCAGTCTACTGTTGGCCATGCCACCCCCTAGGCTGAGCAGGGCACAAAGAACAGAGCAGTTAGCAGTAAATGGTTTCTGCTTCATTTAGTTCCTGTCCTGACTTCTCTCAGGACTGTCCTGACTAGTTTTTATGTCAATTTGACACAAGGTGGAGTCTTCTGTCAGGAAGGACTCTAATCAGAAAATGCCTTTGTAAGATCAAGCTGTGAGCATGCCGATAGGGCACTTTCTTTATGCGAGTATAAATCAGCAGTTAACTGGGGTACACATCTTTTCACATCTTCCTCCCCCTCCCCACACCGGGTTTCTCTGTGTAGCCCTGGCTGTCCTGGAACTCACTCTGTAGACCAGGCTGGCCTCAAACTCAGAAATCCACCTGCCTCTGCCTCCCAAGTGCTGGGATTAAAGGCGTGCGCCACCACCACCACCTGGTGGGCATTTTCTTAATTAGTGATTGATGTAGGAGGGCCCAGCTCATTGTGGGGGGGACATTCCTGGCCTGGTGATCTTGGGTTCTATAAGAAAGCAGGCTGAGCAAGCTAGTAGGCAGCACCCGTCCATGGCCTCTGCATCAACTCCTGCCTTTAGGTTCTTGTCCTGACTGCCTTGGAAGATTAACTGTGATACAGAGCTATAACGAAATAAACCCTTTCCTCCCCAACTTGCTTTTGGTCATGGTGTCTTATCACAGCAATAGAAACCTGACCAGGACACAGGGTCTTATGTATGTCTAGGTGGTCTTGAAACTATGTATTCAAGGATGACCGTGAACTTCTGATCCCTTTCCCAAGTGCTAGGAACCCTGTCTATTTTCTCTTCTACTGAAGCTTTGGAAGCAGGGTAGAATGCTGAGCCACGGTGTTTCTAAAGCAGAGCACAGCAAACTCATGTGGAATTTGGGATCAAAATCTGGGTGTGACTTTGTAGCAAGAGCTGCTACCCACTGAGCTATCCTATCTCCTGCTCTGGTCAGTTAGAGGCTTCTGCATATTTCCTTCTACATTTACTTATTTGTACTGAGGAAGAAGCCAGCATGCCGCAGCAAATGTGGAGGTGAGAGGACACCTTGTGGGAGTCAGTACTCTCCTTCCATCATGAGGGTCCTGAAGACTCAGGCTTGAAAATAAGTGCAATCAGCCGGGCGTGGTGGCCACGCCTTTAATCCCAGCACGTGGGAGGCAGACAGGTGGATTTCTGAGTTTGAGGCCAGCCTGGTCTACAGAGTGAGTTCCAGGACAGCCAGGGCTACACA